>JAODAL010003206.1:17500-178448 GCA_025379985.1 Phyllomedusa bahiana
ATTTCTTTGTGTATTACATGGCTTAAACTGAAGGGGAAACACCCCAAAACAGGCGTCTGCAGATGAGTATCTGGTTGGCTTTAATCCCATTCACATTGCAGAGCTCAGTGAGTCGGATGTGACTTGAGGAACTCTACATTCAATAGATGGCGCCACAGAGTCCTGGCTCATTTTCCATTAGCCTTTAAAAATATTTTAAAATTTCAGTGGAACAACTAATGGTGTATAAGTCTCCATACACTTACATGGTGCCCCTCCTTAATAAGGAATGTCACCCCTTTCGAGCCACACCTAGAGCCTCTTATCCAGCCAACCAGCAACTAACGGTGTACGTCTCCATGGCGCTTCTCCCTGATAAGGAATGTTACCCCTTTCAAGCTATACCTAGAGACTTCCATCTGGCCAGCCAGTGTCTACTTTGCACTGATGAGGGACAAACAGACACTGATGAATATCTGGTTAGCATTAATCCCATTCACATTGCAAGACTCGCTGAGTCGGATGCAACTTGAGGAACTGCAGCCAATAGGCGTTGTTGCAGAATCCTACCAAATTTCCCATGAGCCTTTTAGAACATATTTAAATTTCAGTGGAGCCACTAATGGTGTTTAAGTTTCCACATACCAACGTGGTGCTTGTCCTTTATTAGGAATGTTACCCCTTTCAAGCCACACCTGACCCTCTCATCTAGCCATCCAGTGACTAATGGTGCACAAGTCTCCATGGTGCTTCCCCCTGATGAGGAACGTTATCCCTTATGGAGCCATTAATGGTGTATAAGTCTCCACACATTTACATAGTGCCTCTCCTTCATGAGGAATGTTACCCCTTTCGAGCAACACCTAGTCCTCTCATCTAGCCAGCCAGTGGCTAATGGTGCACAAGTCTCCATGGTGCTTCTTCCTGATGAGGAACATTACCCCTGATGGAGCCACTAATGGTGTAGAAGTGTCCACACATCTACATGGTGCCTCTCCTTTATGAGGAATATTACCCCTTTTGAGCTGCACCTAGAACCTCACATAGAGCTAATAGGGGGCACTACAGAGCACAAACTCATTTCCCATGAACCTTTTAGAACATATTTAAATCTCAGTGTAGCAACTAATGGTGTATAAGTCTTCACACACTTACATAGTGCCTCTCCCTACTAAGGAACATTACCCCTTTCAAGCTAGACCTAGAACCTTGCACCGAGACAATAGGTGGCTTCCACAGTCCTAGCTCATTCCCCATGAGCCTTTTATAACAAATTTAAATTTAAGTGGAGCCACTAATGGTGCATTGGTCTCCACACACCTACATGGTGAATCTCCCTAATGAAGAACATTACCCCTTTTGAGCTACACCTAGAACCTCTCTTCCAGCAACCAAGCCAGTGACTAATGGTTTAGAAGTCTCCACACACCGACATGGTGCCTCTCCCCAATGAGGAAGGTCACCCCTTTCTAGCTACCCCTAGTGTCTCATCCAGCCAGCCAGTGACTAAGGGTGTACATGTCTCCATGGTGCCTCTGCCTGATGAGGAACTTTTGTTTCCATTTTCAAGCCATAGCTATAGGAGTAACGGACTGTAACAGGGACGTAGCTATAGGGGGGTGCAGAGGTAGCCTCTTGACTGTAATGTGGGAGACACAGACAGGAGGGGCTTTAGACACTTGTAGGCATGACTTCAAGCCATTGAGCCCTAGTGCAAAAAGTGAAATGGGGCCCCCCAGTTACCATGAGCCATTTGCAATACTGGTGTCTTCTTATGTGACAGAGGGGCTTTTGGGCCCCCTCAGGCTGCAGGGCCAAGTAGTGACCCTATAGGCACCCCCTTTTCAACCCCTGATAGCCCCTAAAAAATATGATTTGGTTTGCAATTTTGTGTCCCCAAATGACAAAAAAAAGAGTTTTGGAGAAAAAAACGCTGCCCAACAAGTGAAATACTGTAAAGACTATGGGCAGCTTGGTCCTTCGAGTCAAGAGGCGCTTTAATAAAATCTAAAAAGCACAAAAAAGCTAATAAAAGGCAAAAGGGCCAAAGCTACTCGCCCTTTTCGTTTAGCAGTAAAAATATGAGGGGCCGCATTTACTTTTTTCACCTTCTAAAAACCCCCTTATAAAAGCCAGAAGGGGCCCGGGGCGAGCGCGGAAGCAGGCGCCCTTTCATACATCCGAGGGGTTTCAGGGGCTGTTGTGTCGCCACTACTAATACATAATCACCGAATTTGGAATTTTAAATAAGTTTCGGGGTCCCCCCGGGTCCTTCTCAAAAACCGGAGGCTCGGGGCCGAGCCGAGGACATTCGTGCTTTCGAAAGGCTACAGCATAAATTTTTCATAACCCACAGGGGGCATTTAATCAAAGCCAGAGCCGAAAACCTCATGCAACAAAGCCAAAATTAAAATCCAGGGGGCAATCCTTAAACAAACCCGGGAAAAAATTAACACGGTTTCCCCGGGTAGGAGGGGGAGGAGGGGAGGGGGCTGCACGGGCCCCAGCCCTGCTCCCCCCTACCCCCGCCCTAGGGGAGGGGGGCCGCACCTGTAATCCTTGCAGCAAAAAAATCCCTGACTCTGCCAAACCCAGGGAAAACTTTGTGGATTAAAGCAGACGGCGGACTTCATGAGACTCGGCTGCGGTCGCTGTACCGGCCTTGTGTTCATTTTCTATTCCCCGTAGGAAATAAGGCAAGTGAAGTGTGATGGGACAAAAAAAAAGTATGACGCCGATAATACCACAGGCGGCCAGCACTATTAACCCTTCAGGGGCCCCCCTACAGCCAAATCACATGGCCCCCACCCATTTTAAAAAACCTATTTTTTAAAAATATCAGTGGCCCCAACATAGCAAAACAGTGCGCCCTACAACCATCCACCGGCCCCCCCATGACACCCCATAGATTGCCTCCACCACCCCCCCCACACCAATATCATCACATCGCCTATATTGGGGCACCCACTGATGTCTTGTAAGCAGCTTAATTGGCAGGGCAGGAAACTGAGGTCCTAAGGACACACAAACAGATCAGCAGCACTGATACAGGGACCCAGGGCAAGTGCACAGGAGTCAGGGGACATAAATGCACCACCCGGGCCCCTGTGCTTGTGGTGCCCCTGAGCAGCTGCCCAGTGTGCCTAATAGATAAGGTGGCTCTGACTGTAATCAGCTCACACCGTACAGGCTGCTGCATCTAATCTGGAATAGATCAGGGGGAGCTGAGGTCCTTGTTTAGGGGACGCCCCAGGCTACTTGAGCTTTTAGGAGCTTTGACAAAACCTGCAACCAGGAGAGATCACGCGCACAAGAAATAAGCCTGAGAAAGCAGGAAACTGCAGCACAAGGATGTGTGGCAGAAAAGGAAATGTAACGGTGCGAGGGGCGGCTCTGGCACCGGCACCAGGTCATTATGTCTATTTTCCACATACATAGATTTTATTTTGTGGATTCAATTTTTGATTAGGGCCCCTGACCGGAACACTGCCCGTACTGCCCTTTTGGCACCCTTGTTAGCCCACGCACATGCACCGCCAGCGGAAAGTATGGGGTGAATGGGGGGGGGGGGGAGCATAATTTGTCACAAACAAAGCACAGTCCGGTCAGAAGAGTCATAAACTGTACAGAGGTTTTCTTTATAGAGCTGAGAAAGGAAACATTGTATCAATGTTCTTCACTGTGAACATAATTACTAAAATTTAAAGGGACTGTGTCGTCAAAAAAATTACTTACTGTTTAACTCAAGTTTGTATGTTGAACACATTTTGTAAGGAATTTTAGCTTATTTTTTTTTAATTTTCCAGATCACTTTCATTATTTGTTAATAATTCTTAAGTCCTGCAGTTCTCACTTTGGCCACTAGGCCTAGTAACCGTCTGACACTTCCTGTTCTATAGAGAGAGATTTTCACTGAAATGTGTACAGATAACACAGGATGCACCAGTCACAATAGGAGATGTCACAACTACTACTCTCCTCCTCCCTGCACACTGACTTCTTCCTAGGTCACAGAGCATGCCCACAACACTCTCCTATAGAAGTCAATTGGACTGAGTCAGTCTTAAGAGTCCTATGTGCATGAAGCTGCTGTAAAGCATCTCTCTAAATGCTGTCAATGGGGTTTTGCCACGAAGTAAAACTGACGTGGGAAGTTTGTAAATTAAATAATAAATATTTTCACCATTCATCATTATTAAAATTCTTTTTACAGTTTTGCTTTAGCTGCTCCTTTAGTGATCCATTGTTTACAGCTCGTCTCCGGGGGAAATACGACCAGGGCTGAGAGCTCCTCACTCCTGGCCGCACATGCTCAGACATCACCTCTCCTTTCAGGAAACTACTGAGTGTTCAAACCCAGGTGCTGTCATTCTATTCCCATCCTCTGTACTTCTTAATAATTAGTCAAACAGTGCAAATAAATAAAAAAGAAACCTCAATCAGGTCTGTGCATTGATAAAGAGGGAAAAAAACCCCACAGGTTTGGTTCCTGCGGGGTTTTTGAACCTAGGTCCTTGTACCGGGAGGAAAAAGTTTTACCTCTGAGCTACAATGTAGCCTACTTACAGTTCTACACATAAACAGACCTTTCTTTGGCTAAAAAAGGGGAAAAGGGCCTGGTGATTTCACCCTGCTGGGTCACATAATATGAAATTTCAAAAAATCACACACGCCCCCTTCTGAGCACACAAGCTGAAAGAGCTTCATGAGGAGGGAAGAAATGAGAGCGGCAAAAACCCCTTTAAGCACTGTCCCACTATATAAGACGCTAGAAAGGGGAAATCTACAATCAAAAAATAAAACGGTGGAAAGAAGAAAGAATATGGATAGGGGCTTGATTTCATAAGTAAAAAAAAAATGGCAACAGATTCCCTTTAAGAAGCCCATGTACTATGAGCCAAATGGGATGATGACGGGGGATTGGCAAGTGATCCAGCGTGTATGGGGGCTTCTTACCACTTCCCTGATGGTAGAGGATGAGAAAAGAAAGGACCAGGCTGTTAAGATTATCACATGATTGAGCCTTGGTCCACACAGAAGATTAATCACCGATATGACAGAGGATCCTGGAGGAGGGCGGAGAGGTCTGAGGGGCACAGGCAGAGGAGTCTGGAAGGAGGGACAGAGGGGTCTGGAGGGAGAGGGACAGAGGTGTCTGGAGGGAGAGGGATAGAGGTGTCTGGAGGGAGGAGGGATAGAGGTGTCTGGAGGGAGGAGACAAAGGAGTCTGGAGGGTGGAGGAACAGAGAAGTCTGAGGGGGAGGGACGGAGGAGTCTGAAGGGAGGAACAGAGGAGTCTAGCGGGAGGAGAAGAGGAGTCTGGAAGGGAGGCTCAGAGGAGTCTGGATGGAGGGACAGAGGAATCTGGAGGGAGGGATAGAGGAATCTGGATAGAGGGGCAGAGGAATCTGGAGGGAGGGGCAGAGGAGTCTAGAGGTGAAACATAGGAGTCTGAAAGGGGAGGGTCATATGTTCTGGAGGGAAGGGACAGAAGAGTCCAAAGGAGAGGTACATAGGAGTCCAGAAGGAAGGGACAGATGTGACTGGAGGGGAAGGGCAGAGGAGTCCAAAAGGGGAGAGACAGAGGTGTCTGGAGGGAACAAAGTAGTCAATTTATTCACTAATCTCTATTGGAAAAACCCACAGAGCTGCCATTTGTGTTTATGAGGCAGCCAAGACGAGCATACATTCAGCAGATGGCTGCAAATCTAAAGTGTATGGGCATCTCCATTACCATTTATCACATTTATTTACAGGATAGGGGATAATTTCACACCCCCCCCCCCCTCCCCTCTGGTCCAAATCCGGGATAGCTGATAAATCTTATTGGTGGAACAACTCCTTTCTGTGACAGTGATGCTCGGTACGCATTGTGCTACGCCATGGCCGATCGGCTTGGTTGGTTTTCTGGAGAGGTTGTATGGTCGGCCTGTTACAGACAACTTTCCTAATATCACGGATACTTCAATCAGACTCCCTAATTACACACTGATTTTATGTCCCGCTCAGCGTCCACCAATACACATACTTACACTGTAATATGCCTTTGTATGGCGCAACAAGTGTCCTCAGCAGCAATTGCCCAAATGTCTAATGCAAGGGTCTTCAAACTGCGGCCCAACAGCTGTTGGGAAACTACAACTCCCATCATGCATTTATATAATCTATAACAGCGGGCATGATGGGAGCTTTAGTTTCCCAACAGCTGGAGGGCCACAGTTTGAAGACCCTTGGTCTAATGTCTGATTAGATGCTGCAGTAAAAAGGAGCATGTAAATAATTTTGAAGGGTGGGGACTCTCTCTGTTACCCTATGCAATGCAATTTGAAGGCACCAATGGGTTTCCATGGCTGCCAGGAGCCTACAGATCTAAAATGTTTGCCCAAGGCAGCCAGGAGCCTACAGACCTCCCATGTTATACCATGGCTGCCAGGAGCCTACAGATCTACCATGTTTGCCCATGGCTGCCAGGAGCCTACAGATCTACCATGTTTGCCCATGGCTGCCAGGAGCCTACAGATCTACCATGTTTGCCCATGGCAGCCAGGAGCCCACAGATCTACCATGTTTGCCCATCGCTGCCGGGAGCCCACAGATCTACCATGTTTGCCCATGGCTGCCAGGAGCCTACAGACCTGCCATGTTTGCCCATGGCTGCCAGGAGCCCACAGATCTACAATGTTTGCCCATAGCTGCCAGGAGCCTACAGATCTACCATGTTTGCCCATGGCTGCCAGGAGCCTACAGATCTACCATGTTTGCCCATGGCTGCCAGGAGCCTACAGATCTGCCATGTTTGCCCATGGCTGCCAGGAGCCTACAGATCTACCATGTTTGCCCATGGCTGCCAGGATCCTTGAGTTCTGCAATGTGTGCCCATGGCTGCCAGGAGCCTACAGATCTGTTATGTTTGCCCATGGCTGCCAGGACCCTACAGATCTGTTATGTTTGCCCATGGCTGCCAGGACCCTACAGATCTGCTATGTTTGCCCATGGCTGCCAGGAGCCTACAGACCTGCTATGTTTGCCCATGGCTGCCAGGAGCCTACAGATCTGCTATGTTTGCCCATGGCTGCCAGGAGCCTACAGAACTGCCATGTTTGCCCATGGCTGCCGGGAGCCTACAGATCTACCATGTTTGCCCATGGCTGCCAGGAGCCTACAGATCTACCATGTTTGCCCATGGCTGCCAGGACCCTACAGTTCTACCATGTTTGCCCATGGCTGCCAGGACCCTACAGTTCTACCATGTTTGCCCATGGCTGCCAGGAGCCTACAGATCTGCTATGTTTGCCCAGGCTTCAGGAAGCCTACAGATCATGCCATGTTTGCCCATGGCTGCCAGGAGCCTACAGATCTACCATGTTTGCCCATGGCTGCCAGGACCTACTTCTACCATGTTTGCCCCTGGCTGCCTGGAGCCTACAGTTCTGCTAGGTTTGCCCATGGCTGCCAGGAGCCTACAGATCTACCATGTTTGCCCATGGCTGCCAGGAGACCAGAGATCTACCATGTTTGCGCAGGGCTGCCAGGAACCTACAGATTACATGTTTGCCCATGGCTGCCAGGAAGCCTACAGATCTACCATGTTTGCCCATGGCTGCCAGGAGCCAACAGACCTGCCATGTTTGCCCATGGCTGCCGGACCTACAGACTAGCCATGTTTGACCCATGGCTGCAGGAGCCTACAGACCTACCATGTTTGCCCATGGCTGCCAGGACCCTACAGATCTGCTATGTTTGCCCACGGCTGCCAGGAGCCTTCAGACCTGCTATGTTTGCCCATGGCTGCCAGGAGCCTACAGATCTACCATGTTTGCCCATGGCTGCCAGGAACCTACAGTTCTACCATGTTTGCCCATGGCTGCCGGACTCAGCCTCAGTTGCCATGGCTGCCAGGACCCTACAGATCTGCTATGTTTGCCCACGGCTGCCAGGAGCCCACAGACCTGCCATTTTTGCATTCCTCTAAGCCCTACCAGAGACTTGCTTTAGGTCTCTCCTACTGAAGCAACCAGAAGCCCAAGAAATCATAATAATAGAATGGAAGAAAAGGTTAATGAGGAAGAAACATTGCAAGCGATGTGCTGTGTGCAGCGGAGGAGACTTGAGGGAGACATTGTATAGGAAATGAAGAAAAGTAGTGATAATGATAACAATAATGATCATCAGACTCTGCAGATTGGAGGCCGTGCCCTTCACAGTTGTTGCATGGAAAAAAACTTGCGACACATCTGGACAGCGAGAACCAGCAAGTTACAGCCGCACTTGAGTCGCTACAGGACATGAATAATTAATGAGGAACCTAAGGAACACATGGTCGCTTCACGAGGTCCTGTTCAAGATGGCTCCTGAAATGTCAAGATGCAATAATGTAAAGATCCTAAATCTCCACTGCCCAATTACCAGCAGGAAAAGTAAGTGATTGCCTCTTAACTGCCTCCAGGATGAGGGGATGCGTCTAGTGGGGAGTGATGGGATAATGGGATCCCACATTCTCTACTTAACATGTCTACTCCAAGTTAACAAGAGGCTCTTGTGCCCCCATGGGGGAGAAGGAAGGAGATACAAGACACGGAGCTGATTGAAAGCAACCAAGGAGGATGTTGACTCATCTAAAAGGAGTCGGGCGGAAGGATCTGTTCCTATTTTGAAGTCTCCATCCCAATTATCCTCAGATGATGTGGTGTCCCCTTCAAAGGATTTCATTTCCAAAGAGCCTCTAGCAATGTAAAAAGACAACAGAGCCGAAATCCAAGAGACGGAGATGAGAGTCCAGCCTCAAACCTCTGCTTCCAAGCCCAAGATCAAAGTCACAAGAGCAACGTGCCAAGATCCAGACTAGTACTGAACCCAAGGTATAATGAGCTCCCACCACACGGCAGGACACTGCTTTATTATGTGTACCAGGAATGGTTGCAAAATGTATCACCCACTCGCATCCATCTAGATGCAATGTCTGCACCACCCTCCATAGGGGCCCCGTCCTCTCATCCCGAGGCTTGTTAGCATCTGACGGGTGCACCTCTGACCCTGCAGCCTAGCAGAGGCCAGCAGAAGCAAATACACTGTGTTTTATTAATGGTTTAGAGTCTATAATGGAGAGGTGCGCGGCTGCAATCACCCGCTGACTCCTGCCAGGAGAAGCGCCATGGAGGCTTATCTGGGGAAATAGCAAAACAATAAAGCAAAAGTGCTGGAAGAAATATTCTGGTGTTTGGAAGGTAATCAAGGTCACCGGGATCAGGCCGAGCACCGGGATGTGGAATTGTTGCTTTATCCAAGTATAAGCTCAGCAAAGAACCATTGGAAAAAAAAACTAGGAATCTGGAGTCTAGAGAAAGAGGCGCCGGGTGGTGAAAGAAGCTGAAGCAGAGCCGTCTTTTCAGCATTATGCTAGAAACAATATAGGGTTTTGCACATAAAAAAAAACTTATTGAAAAAAACGAGCATAGGTGCACACTGGTGCGGCAGCAATATACATACACATTCCAAAAACAGCAGCACACTATCAACTAAAGAAACTATCAAAGGGGAATTTTTGAAAAGGCATTTCTGCTACCTAGGATACATGAAAAATTTTTGAGGTTCTTATTTCACATTTTTAATCAAAATTGCTTGAGCCATCTCCGAAACTTCAGCGGGACCTCAATACAGGTGGGAACCTACACTATTTTGTTACCTCTCTTTTGGGGTCTGTTCAGACCTCCATACTTCAGGGAGTGAAGGCACCAGCTTCCAAGTGTGCACCTATGCTCGGAATGTGCATGTATGTTCTGCCATCTCAGGTGCACCTATTGCTTGATGTGATGAGTTGCTGCCACGTCAGTGTGTACCTATGCTCGAATGGTAGTATATTACAGCCACACCATGTGGCACCTGCGGAAGTTATGTATGTGCTGCCACGTCAGTGTGCACCTATGCTCGGATTGTGTATGTATGTGCTGCCACGTCAGTGTGCACCTATGCTCGGAATGTGTATGTATGTTGCTGCCACGTCAGTGTGCACCTATGCTCGGAATGTGTATGTATATTACAGCCGCTCCAGTGTGCACCTATGCTCGGAATGTGTATGTATGTTGCTGCCACGTCAGTGTGTACCTATGCTCGGAATGTGTATGTATGTTGCTGCCACGTCAGTGTGTACCTATGCTCGGACTGTGTATATATGTTGCTGCCACACCAGTGTGCACCTATGCTCGGAATGTGTATGTATATTACAGCCGCACCAGTGTGCACCTATGCTCGGAATGTGTATGTATATTACAGCCGCACCAGTGTGCACCTATGCTCGGAATGTGTATGTATATTACAGCCGCACCAGTGTGCACCTATACTCGGAATGTGTATGTATGTTGCTGCACTCTGTGCACCTATGTGGAATGTGCTGACTGTTGCTGCCACGCATGTGCACCTATCTCAATGTGTATGTATGTTGCTGCCACGCCAGTGTGCACCTATGCTCGGAATGTGTATGTAAATTACAGCCGCAACAGTGTGCACCTATGCTCGGAATGTGTATGTATATTACAGCCGCACCAGTGTGCACCTATGCTCGGAATGTGTATGTATATTACAGCCGCTCCAGTGTGCACCTATACTCGGAATGTGTATGTATGTTGCTGCCCCGCCAGTGTGCACCTATGCTCGGAATGTGTATGTATGTTGCTGCCACGACAGTGTGCACCTATGCTCGGAATGTGTATGTATATTACAGCCGCACCAGTGTGTACCTATGCTCGGAATGTGTATGTATATTACAGCCGCACCAGTGTACACATGCTCGAATGTGTATAAATTGTTCTGCCACGCCAGTTCACTTTGATGGTATGTATATTAGCAGCCGCACCATTACACCTATTTCGAATGGTATATATGTTTCTCCACGCCAGTGTACACCTATGCTCGAATTTTAAGAAAAATTACGCCGCACCAGGTCCCTATGCTCGAATGGATGAAATTTTAAAAGCCCACCAGTGTACACCTATGCTCGGAATTGTATAATGTTGCTGCCACGAAAGTGTGCACCTATGCTGGGAATGTGTATAATTACACCCGCACCAGTGTGCACCTATGCTGGGGAATGTGAATGAATTTTCGCCACGCAGGTGCACCTATGCCGGAATGGTAGTATGTGCTGCCACCCATCGCACCTATGTCTTTTTTTTTTAAAAAAAAGTTTTTGATTTTAAAAACCCAAAAATTTGTTTTCTACTTTTTAAAGGGAGGAGTGGCTGCCTTCATTTTGGTTTTTTGCCCTGCACCCACCTTCACAGGCTTTTAAATCAATGCAGTGTACATAGTAGCTGGTGCCTTCACTCCCTGAAGTGTGTAGGTATGAACAGACCCAAAAAGAGAGGTAACAAAATAGTGTAGGACCCACCTGCATTGAGGTCCCGTTGAAGTTTTAGAGGTGGGCTTAAGCAATGTTGATCAAAAATGTGAACGAAGAACCTCAAAAATTTTTCAGGTATCCTAAATAGCAGAAATGCTCTTTCAAAAATTCCTATGTCCTTTTTGATAGTTTCTTTAGTTGATAGGGTGTTACTGATTTTGGAATGTGTTTTTAGCATTATGGGCCCCCAGGCATAGTACTGCAGTGGGCCCTGCTCAAATACATGGCATCAAACAAGGCCAAGCCGTTACGGTAAGCCAACACTCCCGTCTGTGTCTTATCTCTAGCACAGAAGCTTTGTTCATCTAAGTTAATGACAAGTTTTAACCCTTAGGCCATGTCTACACAGCAGAGGTTTCCCATGGGATTTTAAGGCCACATGTATGAACCTGTTTAGGTCTAAAACTCACTTTTTTGCCCATAGGTTACTATGGGCAAAAGTGTGAGTTTTAGACCTAAACAGTTTCATACATGTGGCCCTTAGTGTTTAGAAACCAGTGAAAATCTGACAGGTCTACACAGGTCATTTTTTTTCCTTGTAGGTTCTGTGAGCTGGCGGTTTTAGGAACATGTTGTAAAATTCAACAGGGTCCAATGGAAAATATACTATCGAAGTCTATGTAAACCGCCGAGTGGTTTTATGACGGGTTTTCTGCATTTTTTGGCGCAGTTTTTGGACGGTTCTGCTGAAAAACCACCCAGATGCTTCGTGGAGTGCAAAAGGCAATTTTGAATCTCCACGCGCCTATATGGCGCTCTCCCTAAGGAGAGATCTTCCCTTTCTGAGACACTCATTGCCTCCCACTCTGCCAAGCCAGCATCGCTCTGCTCTGTACTGACGAGGGGCAAACACCCCAAAACGGCTGTCTACAGATGGGTGATGCTGAACTGGCTAAATATCCCTTTTGCTTTCCAAAGACCCAGTGGGTCAAAAGCAAATTAAGGATTTGTTGCATCCAATAGAGGGCGCTTGAGCTTCTCAGCTCCTTTCCCATAATGCCTTGTGACTTGCAGATGCTTCGTGGAGTGCAAAAGGCAATTTTGAATCTCCACGCGCCTATATGGTGCTCTCCCTATGGAGAGATCTTCCCTTTCTGAGCCACTCATTGCCTCCCACTCAGCTAAGCCAGCGTCGCTCTGCTCTGTACTGACGAGGAGCAAACACCCCGAAACGGCTGTCTACAGATGGGAGATGCTGGCTTGGCTAATATCCCTATAGCTTCTAAATCTCCTGCATTTATCTCACTGTTACCCGAAAAGATAGCAATAGCAGAGCTGACATGTCAATCACTGCAATAGAACCCCCCACATTCTAAGAAGTGTGAATCTGAAGCTGGCTGCAGATCTGTAATGAAACCGCATGGTGAGACAACTGTAAGGACACAACACAATAATCACAGCTCAGAACTTCCTTCCCGACACAATCATCAGCTCCGCTCACTATGCTGACAGGTTCCCTGTAATGAGCCTCCTGTGCCTCCTCCTCTTTAAAACATCGTTTTACATTTTTTGTGTCGTGTGAATGATACTTTTTTTGCCCTCAAAAGTGACCGTTTTCCTTTAAAAAGCCCGACAAATGGGCCAAAAGGGTACCCCCCTGTTTTGAACCCCTCTGCATTGTCTGCGGTGCAGGTGCCGGAGGAGGGCGCCGGCTTTTACCGGGTCCATTTCCGTTAATAAAAATTTTTTAAAAGTTATTTATTGAATCCACCTGTAGCAAACAAGAGGAAAAGCTCCATGGGGGGTTAACCTCGTTTTTTTGGGACCATCTTCTAAATTTTAAAAAGGGTTTATGCCCAAAAAATAAAAACTGTACATTGTAAATAACATCTAACGAGCTAATTTCTGACAAGAAGTCCCCTCCCGGAGCCCAGAGATGATGGATGTCCGGGCCTAAAGACTCCCTTACGCAGGAAAGTCCCCTTAAATTCAATGTTACCCCCAAAAGCAACCAATTTTAAAGCCTCCCATTTCCCAGAAAGGGGTGAATATAGGGGAGGCATGGGACCCAAAAACCCAAAAAATTGTTTAACCGGATGGGTTCATAGTTTTGTACGGTTTAAAAAAAACCCGTGTTCCCCTCAAGTTTTCAAAGGTTTGGGGAAAAATGTAGGGGAAAGGGGGGGAGACAAGGAGTTCAAGCCTCCCCACTTTGAAAAAGCCCCCGGGAAACCCCCAAGGCCCAAGGGAAAAAATCTACCCAAGGAGACCCCAACATGACCCCAAGCTCCAAGGGGGGAGACCCCAAACTCTGGGCCCCCAGAAACCGCCACCCGCCCGGGTCCAGAATTTTAAAATGGCACATACATATAATAAAAAAAATATTCTTTATTTTTTTTAGGCCAACATTTTTCCCAGCCCTTTTTAAATTTAAAGGGGGAAACATACAGCATTACACATTAAAAAAACTTAAAAATGAGACACAAAAGGGGTGAGGGGGCCCCGTTTGTGAGAGCTTTTCAATCTATTAGGGGGGTATGGGTGAAAAAATACGGTAAAAAATGCCCAAATTTTCAATGGTTCCCGGGCCTTTTTTATAAATAGGGGGGTGTTTCATGAAAAAATGGATGAAAACCTGCCCCCCAAAAACGGGACATCTTATACCAAAAAAAATGCCCGTGAGGGGCCCCAAGTGCAGGGGGTGACAGATTTGGTGATAGCAGTTTGGATCCCTTGGGTGGGCCAGCCCCCCAGAAGATGTATTTTCAGGGCCCTCTTAAAAATGTGAGGTTTTTTAATGTGCCCAACGCCCCCGCGGGGGGCAATTTTTTCCCGAGAAAAGGGGGGCCGCACCGGGGATAAAACTTGTAAAGGGGGGCATGGGAGGCCCTTGGAAAGAAAAAAATTTATTTTGATATCATCAGCAAGCGGGGAAGCACGGTAGGGCGGTAGACAAGACTAAAAGGGGGGGGGATGAGGGAAGGGGCAGCGCTGTGGGGAGCTTTAAAGGGTTAAGTGCTGAGTTTTTACTGAATCCGTACTTTGGGTTGGGGAAACCCGTCAGTGGGGCCCGACACAGGGGAGAGGATCAGTATAGCGGGTTGGAAAAAGAAAGGGGCAAAACCTGGTGCTGAATTTTGGACAATTTGGGGGGGGAGGGGAGAGTTTTTTCCCTGAAAGGGGGGGCCGGGTAAGCAAAGGGGTTTTCAGTAGTTTAAGACGAGGGGAAAAAAAAAAAGGGGGCAGTAATGAGAGGGTTTTATTTGTTTCCACAGTGAAAAAGTGGATTTTTGGGGAAAATTCTTGAGGGGGGGAGGTGACAGGACGGGGAAGGGATTTTGGGTATTTTGGGGAAAAGGTTTAGTCAGGGAAAAAAAAAAAAACCCCAAAACCCGCGGGGGCCCGCTCTTAAAGGGGAAATGGGGTCCGGACAATAAGAAACAGAAATAGCAGGGGGGGGGGTTTTGGGTTTGTAGATGGCAAAAAAGACAAGAAAATTTTATCTTAAATTAGGGGTTTTGTTTCAGAAGGAGAGAGGACAAGATGTTTCCCGAGACACGGAAAGGCAGTCCCCCGGGGGTTTTTTAGCAAGGGGGGAGTGTTTTCACCCGGGGGGAGGTGTATAATTGGGTGTCCAAACCGCAATGAATGGTACTGGGAACCAAAATCAAAGTTTTGTCCAATTGGGGGTGTGGGACAATGAAAAGAGGAAAAAGGACCAAGAACTGACCCCGAGGGAAACCCCCAAAAGGGGAAAAGGGAGAGGAGAGGAGGTAGAACCAGAAAAAAGGGCACTGAAAGGGGCGGTCAGAGAGGAAAGGGCGGGAAAAAACCCAAACGGGGAGGGTTTTTCCCTGGGGGGCCCAAAGGGGCTGAGGGTTAGGAGGGAAATTGGGGATCCCCAAAATGTTTAAAAGCTTTCAGAGAGATCCCGGGGAAGGACCAAGGGGGTAGTTAACCCCGAATTTTTTGGGTTTTGGAGGTCCCTTTGGACTTTTAAAATATGGCAGGTTTTCCCTGGAGTGGGAGGGGGGGAAACCTTATTGAAAGGGGTTTAAGAAGAGATTAAGAGAGGAAAACGGATTGGGGGAAAATAGAACCAAAAGGGGGTTTTTCCCGGAGTTTAAAGATGGGAAAGGGCAGGGTTTGAGGGCTGGTCGGGAGTTTTTTCAGAAAAGGCGGGGCCCGAGGGGCCTTTTTTAGAAAAAGGGGGGTTTTGATGGGTTTTTGAAGGGGAAAATGGGGAAAATTCCCCGTGGAGAGAAAAGAGGTTACAGTACAAATAAAAAAGAGACAGGAAGCGGAGAAATAACTGGAAGAGGTGGGATTTAAAAGGGGGTCAGTAGAGCAGTGGTGGGGACTAAGACAGGAGAAAACCTGGACACTTTTTTTCCTCTGTCCCTTTGGGTTTAAGGGCCCGCCCATTAGAAATTTGAGGGCGTGCGGGGGGGACAGGGGTGGGAATTTGGGTTTTGATGTGATGTTTTTTCCGTTTTACTTTCGATTTTTTTCTTTGAAAATAAATGGGCCAGGTCCCTTTACACCCGAGGTTTAGTGAAACCCGGGGGCCTGGGCTTTACTTTGGGGGGGGAGTGGAAAGGGGTTTAAAGAGGGGTTTTGGGTTGGGTTTTGAATGTGGAGGGTTAGGGAGGTGAAAATATTTTTTTTTGGCGCATTTTAAGGGCCTTGGGATAAGGGCCTTAGTTTAATTTGGAAGTGGAGAATGGCCTGAGGTAAACTTTTCTTTTCTCCCACAGCCGTCAGGGACACCTTGGAAAAATCTGGAGGGAAAAAAGATTTTGGGGTGTGCCCAATGGGTCGGCTTCTTGGGCCCCAGGGGGTTTTCTGGTGAGGGGGGCCAACATTTTCCAGGGGGGTTGCGAGAGTTTTTATTGGGAAGTTTGACGGGGCCCCGGTTTGGGGCAGGAGAGGGGGGAATTGGGGGGAGTGAGGACTGTATGGGTCCCGTGATTTTCCCGGGGTATTAATGGAGCGGAAAATTTTTTAATTGGAAAGATGGGGAGGTTTTGTTCCCCGAGAAGGTGAGAATTAGTGAAAATGAAAGGGGGTTTAAATTTTGGTTTAAAAGAGAGCCTAAGGAGGGAAATTAAAGGGAAGTTAAAATTGAGGAAAAATTACAGGAAAACCCAAACCAAAAGGGGTTCCCTCCTTTTTGGGTTGGGGAGTCATTAAACGCGAGGGGCCCCTGAAGGGGGTTTAATGAAAGAAAATTGAGGCAAAAAAGGAGACATGGGGCAAACAAAGGGGATTTGAAAACAAACCCCTGAAAGGTGGGCCCTTTTTGAAGAAGGGGAAATGTGGAGCCAGGGGGCCCAAAAAGATCCAGAAAAAAGGGGGGGAGGCCCCGGGGGGGTTTTTGTTTGAAAACTTTCGACTCTTTTAAGGAAAAAGGGCTGAAAGAGTCGTTTTGGGGGTTTGGGGACCCAAAGAGGGGAAAGTGAGGGAAAGGGTCCCAGGGAGGAAGGGGCCTGGGGAAGTGCCAAATTGGAAAAGAGAAGTATGCCAACCCCCTCCACCCCTGGGGTTGTTTTTCCCGGTTTGGGGGTTTTTGGGCGTAAGTTTTTGCCCACCATAGTGAGAGGGCAAGGGAACGGTTTTTTTCAGAATTTCTTGGGGCCATGTTTTTTTGTTAGGGCCAGCAGGGGGAGGGGTTGGGGGAGAAAAAAGGGGCATGAACAGCAGGGAGTTTTTGAGACGGGTCCCGTTCCATAGAGCACACAAAAAAGGGGGGAAAAAAGGGCGTAAAAAGGAATGGGCCCAAACAGGTTTGCGGGTTTCTAAGGGGGGGCTTGGGAGGGAAAGGTTGGGGTGAGCAGTTTAAAGGAAGGTGGCCCGGGGTTTTGGGGGAGGATTCCCCCCCACGGGGGAAGCAGGAAATTAAAAAAAAACACAATTTTCATGAAAGAATATGGCGGCGGGTTTTTGGGAGGGAATAATTTTTTGGGGGGGTGGAGGTTTTGGGGTGGTTTTAAAAAAGGGGGAAAAAGCTTTTGGGGTTGAGTAATGGTGAGGGAAGGAGAGAAAGGGGCTTATTGGAAAAAACTTGGGCTGAGGGCAAAAATAGGGTGGTAAGATTTGGAGGCAGATGGCTGCAAGGTGATAGTTAAAAAAAAAGCAAGCATTGGGAAATAAAGGGGTATGCAAAAGGGAAGGGGGGGGGGTTGGGGGGGGGGGGGGGGCCAAATTACATAAAAAGGGGAGAAGTCCCTTCTCCCTTATGCTCCCCCTTCGGCTCAATTCTGGGGTAATTATGGGGGAAATTTTTACTTTTTAAATTGCCAGTGAAATTTGGCACGGGAAAATTTGGCCCCCAGACCTCGGGGCCACAGACCACAGCTCTGGGAACTTTTTACTCCCCAAATATTATTGTTCAACATGGGGCATTGGGGGATTCAGGTTTCTTAAAAGGGGGGGGAGCCCTTTTCAAATAGCTCTGCCAGAGCCCAAAAAATTCAAGGGGAGTATCTGGGAATTTATGGCTATTCAAATAAAAAACAGGGTTTAAAATTTTTGGGAAGGGCAGATTTGGGGGTTTAAAAAATTAGACAAAAAGGACCATTAAACTAACGAACAGCAGACATATAATGCGGGGGGGATGGCGGGCTTGTTTTTCCACAGAAGGAAAGTAACCCTTTTTAAAATAAAACAGAGACAGCTAAGGGCATATAAAGCTGGGGGGATGGCTGGGAAATTGTTGTTCACCCAAAAAGGGGCGTCCATTTAAAATAAGGGGAGAAAAACAGCTAGACATATAAAAGCGGTGGGAAAGCGGGACTTGTTGTTCCACAGACAGGGCGGCCATTTAAAAATAAGCAAAAAGACAGCTAACATTTTTAATTTCGGGGAAGGCTGGGAAATTGGTTTTTCCCCAGACGGGGCGTACCATTTAAACTAACAGAACAGCAAGGGCCTATTTAAAGGGTGGGATGGGTGGGAACCCTTTTTTTGTTCCCCAGACCCGGGCGTACCATTTAAAATAAGCGGACAGCTAGACATATAATTTGGGGGGTTTTTTTTGGGAAGGCTGGGACTTGTTGTTCCACGGGCAGGACGTACCTTTTTAAATAAAACAGAACAGTAGACCCCTATAATTGGGGGGGTGGGATGGGTTTGGGGCTTGTTTTTCAAAAGGGCAAAAGGAGTTTAAAACCCTTTAAACAGCCGGGGAAAAGCTAGAAATATAATGGGTGGGGGTGGCTGGGACTTGGGTTGGGTTTCCCCAGACAGGACTTTCCATTTAAACTAAGCAGGGACAGGGTAGACATATAAACGGTGGGATGGCTGGGGCCCTTTTTGTTCCAACCCGGGCAAAGGGCGTCCCCTTTAAAATAAGCAGAGGAAAAGCTAACATATAAAAGCGGGGGGATTTGGCCTTTGGATTGTTTTTCCCCCGACAGGACGAACCCTTTAATATAAGCAGAGACAGCTAGACATATAATGCGGTGGGATTTGGGTGGGACTTGTTGTTCCACAGACAGGACGTAACCCGGGGAAGAAATGAAAAAGAGGCGTAAGAATTTATTTTACGGACTTTCCAAAATCTTGCGTTATTAAATTCCGGGATAAATTTTGAGGGGGGTTTCCAATTCTAAATTGCCCCTTAGAAAAATTTGGGATTTGAAATTTTGGGTCCCCCGACCTTTTCCACAACCACAGCTCGCAACCAAAACATATTTAATTTTTCTTTAGTTTAGGTAGGGATCTAAACCTTTTTTTGGGAAAACCCCACCCTTTCCTTTCTGTAAACCCCCTCCTCAGGCGGCTAATTTTCCCGGGTTTTTTGTTTTTACCCGTGAAGAACGCTTTTCCCTCTTGGGGATTTTAATCCTTTTTTCTCCAGCCGAAGGGGAAAGTCCCCTTGTCTTTTGAGGGGGCTTTACATGAAATAATTTTTCCCCATACTTTTTGTAGGGACCATTTATTTATTTATATAAATTAATCATGTGCCCCCGAAGCCGTCTTTTCTCAAGACTAAATAAGTTAAATTCTACTAACCTCTCCTCATAACTTAAATGCCCCATTTCCCTTATTTGTTTGGTTCCCCCGTCTTTGCACTCTAAGATGCTCTACCCTTTTAAATTTGGTTGCTGTCTTTGCCTCTCTAAGATGCTCCACTCCCCTTATCAGTTTGGTTGCTTGTCTTTGCACTCTAAGATGCTCTATTCCCCTTTTAAGTTTGGTTGCTCGTCTTTGCACTCTCGTAAGATGCTCCACTCCCCTTATAAGTTTGGTTGCTTGTCTTTGCACTCTCTCTAAGATGCTCCACTCCCCTTATAAGTTTGGTTGCTCGTCTTTGCACTCTCTCTAAGATGCTCCATTACATCTTTTCTATAAACTAGAGCCTAGAACTGAACAGCATATTCTAAGTGAGGTTGCACCAATGCTTTATACAGCAGTAGAATTACATCCTTGTCCAGGCCTCTTTTAATACACCCAAATATCTTGCTTGCCTTAGAGGCAGCTGATTGACACTGCATGCTGTTCTGTAGTCTATGATTTACAAGAATGCCCAGATCATTCTCAACAAGCGATTCTCCCAGTTTTTCTCCCCCCCCCCTCCCCAGTGATTATAGAACAGCACCGATCATAGGTATACTTTATGGAGAGGGAAAAGTTCTAGAACTTATCTTCTTGCTATCTGTAAGTTGAAATATTCTAGTTTAGAGTCAGAACCTTTTGACACCTGAGTCAAACTCGAGGCCCATGGGCTAAATTCGGAGTGTCGCATGATTTTATATAGCCGGGAGAGCTTAGATGGGCAAGGTCCGGATGGAGAAGAACCATCTCTCATCTTTGGATTCCAAATCCAAAAAGGGGACATCCAGCGTGAATCGGGTAAAAGCAGGTATATTCATTTAACCAAATACAGCCATAGGCCCACAGCTAAAAAAGCAGGTTAACAGGAAAATAATCTAACGCATTTCAAATCTAAAAGATTCTTGATCACAGCTTAACCTCTCTCATTTCCCACCAGTGGAGTTGATTCTAGGGGCCCAATAGTGAAGTTGATTCTTGGGGCCCACCATTAGATTTGATTCTTGGGTTCCACCAATGGAGTTGATCCTTGAGGCTCACTATTTGACTTGATTCTTTGGGCCCACCAATGGAGCTGATTTTTGGGGCCCACCAGTGCAGTTCATTCTAGGGGCCCAATAGTGAAGTTGATTCATGGGGCCCAACAGGGGAGCAGATTCTTGTAGCGCATCAGTGGAGTGGGTTCTTGGAGCCCACCCTACAGCTATTATACATGACTCCTGCTCTCTGCCCTCTTGTTTTCTTCCTCTTTCTCTACTTTTTTCCAGTGGAGCTGATTCTTGGAGCCCACCAGTGGAGTTGATTCTTGGGGCCACCAGTGGAGTTGAGTCCTGGGGGACACCAGTGGAGATTATTCTTGGGGCCCACCAGTGGAGATGATTATTGGAGCCACCAGTGGAGTTGTTTCTTGGGCCCCACCAGTGGAGTTGATTCTTGGGGCCACCAGTGGAGTTGAGTCTTGGGGCCCACTAGTGGAGTTGATTCCTGGGGCCACCAGTAGAGATGATTCATGGGGCCACCAGTGGAGATGATTCTTGGGCCACCAGTGGAGTTGATTCTTGGGGCCACCAGTGGAGATGATTCTTGGGCCACCAGTGGAGTTGTTTCTTGGGCCCCACCAGTGGAGTTGAGTCTTGGGGCCCACCAGTGGAGTTGAGTCTTGGGGCCACCAGTGGAGATGATTCTTGGGGGTCACCAGTGGAGTTGATTCTTGGGGCCACCAAGGGAGGTAATTTTTGGTGCCACCAGTGGAGTTGAGTCTTGGGGCCCACCAGTGGTGTTGATTCTTGGGTCCACCAGTGGAGTTGCTTCTTGGGGCCCACCAGTGGAGTTGAGTCTTGGGGCCCACCAGTGGAGATGACTCTTTGTGCCACCAGTGGAGATTATTCTTGGGGCCACCAGTGGAGATTATTCTTGGGGCCCACCAGTGGAGATTGAGTCTCTTGGGGACACCAGTGGAGATATTCTTGGGGCCCACCTGTGGAGTTTGATTTCTTGGGGCCACAGCGTATGGTTTTTTGTCTTTGGGCCACCAGTGAGTTGAGTCTTGGGGCCCCCCCAGGGGAGTTGGTTTGGGGCCCCCGGGGATTTGATCTTGGGGCCCCATAGTTGGTCTTGGGGCCCACCAGGGGTTGGTCGGGGGGGCCCACCAGGGAATGTTTCTTGGGGCCACCGTGGAGTTGATTTTGGGGCCCCCCATGGATTTTGATTTTTGGGCCCACATTGGAGTTGAGTCTTTGGGCCCACCATGGGTTGATTTTGGGGCACCAGTGGATTGAGTTTTGGGTTTCCCACCTGGAGTTGAGTCTTGGGCCCCCAATGGAGGATTTTTTAAGCCACCAGGGGTTTTTCTTGGGGGCCCACAGTGGGGGTTTATTCTTGGGGCCCACCAGTGGAGATGATTCTTGGGCCCCACCAGTGAAGTTGATTTGTTGATTTGAAGTTCTGTACATGCCTCTTGCTTTCTGTTTCTTTCTCTTTTCCCCTGAAAAGCAGCCCTAGATCTGCTGTGTCCAAGAGCCCAAAATGCCGTCGGCCCACTGGGGGTTTCCCTGCTCCCCTGTGGCCTGTCTGGCTGTCAAGCTCTATTCATTAGCTGAGCAAGTCTCTTCTCTGTCTTTTCATCAGCCTGGCAGAATAAATAGACCATGTGGTTTTCCTCTTTCCTCCGTCTTCTAGATTTCTATGCATAGCTAATGGACTGAACAGCACCGCCAGCGCCTTCATTACGCTAAGCTCTCTGCCGCTGTCAGAACGTCACTTCTTACAGAAGTACATGCATGGACTGACACCTCTGAAACGTTGGTTTTGCTGTTTGTGCCTCTGTTCAGAAGATTTCACCTCACGGAAATAATACCAGCAGCACCCACCTTGGTCATGTGGGTCTGTGTGGGCTCCGGGGAAGGATTTTTGTTCCTGTATAAAGTTATGTCTACACTGGAATTTGGTCGGTTTTTCAGCGGATTCAGTATTTTAAATCCTCCAAAAATCCGTCTGTGCCCAGCGCTGTGTAGACCTCAATAGAAAATCCGTGCTGGAGTCTACATAGCACAGGATTTTTACTGAGGGTTTCCTAAACCTAAAACCGTCCGGCAGAATATAGAACGTGTTGTATATTCCGGCAGACCAAGGTTGGATTCCCATAGCCCTAATGTACTGGACCGAAATCCGACCACTTTTTTGCACAAAAAACTGCAATTGAATTTTGGACGGGATTTTCACATTGATGTGGAGACGTAGCCTAAGACTTCAGTAAATCCTCGTGATGCCTTTTTCATTCCATTTATGAAATGTATATCATTATTTTAGCAAACCTTTAGATTACTAGGTATACAGTAGTAACGCTCCATGGTGCAACCATCAAGTAAGATGCTGCAAATAGCAATGTTATAAGTCCAGGTATATGTGTGACGTTTCGGCACAGATTGTCCTTCTTCCAAGGAAGAGAGTCTGGTGGCGCATGTGCAAGCGGTGCAGTGTATAGCATGCAACGCCGCTAGAGAAGTGTTGGAGAGCTAAGGCACCTGGGGCTAAACTAAATGGAGACTGGTGCTCCAACAGTGCATCCATGGGCGTAACTATAGCAGTAGCAGCCAGAGCGACTATGGGGCCCAGAACTTGAAGGATTTTCTGAACTTGGGGGTTTTCTGCTCCCTACCACTGCTATGTGCGCTCTCTGATATATAGCACTATATTTATAGCTTAAATTATTGCTTTATATACTGCTGCTCCCTTCCTCCTCCCATCATTAGGTGTTGGGGCCCTGTCTCGCTTTGCTATGGGACTCTATGAATGCTGGTTACATCCCTGTGCGCACCCCACAATTGCCCAGTGCTATCTTTTCCATTGAACACACTAGACAGTTGACCGGGGGCCCCACAAGTATAGGGGCCCCAGGTGGTCTATTATGTACCCCAGTAAATACAAGAAAACATAACCAGATTCCTTTGGTTGGTTTTGCTTATATAACTGTTTGT
The DNA here is from genome assembly GCA_025379985.1 of Phyllomedusa bahiana. Taxonomy (NCBI): domain Eukaryota; kingdom Metazoa; phylum Chordata; class Amphibia; order Anura; family Hylidae; genus Phyllomedusa; species Phyllomedusa bahiana. Next base: position 40,847 of record JAODAL010003206.1, read on the forward strand.
GTTGGTTTTTAGTATGGTGCAGACAAGGTAAATAACATGGAGAAAGAAGGGAAAGCCAAAAGCTCCCTGCCCTGCCGAATAGTCTTGTAGGCTGCCGGTGTCCAGACATAAGTGGCGTGACAATATGGGTGTGCTGGGGAGGGGGGCGGCTCGAGGCATGGCCTAGTGCTTTGCCCATGGACCCATAATTCTGTTAAGACATTCTTAGATGAGTGTTCCCACCTCCTCATCTGGAGACTTGCAGGTCCTCTCTTCTGGGTTTAAAGTCTTCAAAAGGGGCTTGTAATCCTTTCCTGAGCAGCATAGGACGCAAACCAGGTGCCGTATACACCTACTCCGTATTCTGCAGCAATTCTACGCATCCCGTGCAGACCCATGTGATTATGCAGCAATCGGCTGTCTAACTACATGTACAAGTGGGAAGTGCTCCAGGCTTCCCAGCATACCCCTAAGCAAAAAGGGAAAAAAAAAGGGGCGCACAAAGTAGGCGTTAAATTGGTATCATAGAAAAGATAAACTGATGTATAAATAATTCTCTCTCACCTTCTTAGTTTTTGCGCTTTTAATGTAGAGGCACAACACTCGTAAGCGCTTGCATGCAATTTATACCCCTTAGCCCCTTACTACGGCAGCCGAGGTCTCTTGGTGCTCCTCTTCTGGTAACGCGGTAGGTAGAATAAGCTACAAAAAAGGAGAAAGAAAGAACAAAAATGGACCCGGCCGCAACTTTGCAGGGTGGTAGATAAAAACCAATTCTAAAGGCTTATCATTTGAAAAGATTTTATTCATAAAAATGTCTCTTCAAATTACCGTTGACAAAATTTAAAAACAACGAGTAACTTTAGAAAGACTTTAACGCTTTTTCCGCGCGTTGAACCCGCGCTTCATCAGAAGTAAAGAATCACTAAAACATAGAGTAATATATTGCTAACGTTTGTAATTGTAATTGGAATGATATTATTTACAGGTAAGTGACGTGAAGACACCTTGAGGTGGGGAAAAAGGGAAGACAATTGTAAGCAAGGTGTCAACAAGGTGAACACGAGCAGAGGAAAAAGGTGAGCGGGAAGACCCTGGAGACATGTATGGAACCCCGTGTAATAATTGAACTTAATATGTGTTACGATGATAGAACCAAAATAAATAAGAAGAATAAAATCGAATAAATAATTTGTGTGGTGTATGTACTGAGTCTTGGTAGAAGACAAGTATGGGGTGGTGAAGAAGATAAATCACCACCTAAGGTATGTAGGCCCATAGTAGAGAAAAATAAAAGAACACAGAAAACTAGTGAAAGGGAGAAGAGAAGTGACCCATGACAAGGAAGGCGTAGATACAAAATCAACCAATGGGGGTGAAATAATGGTTTTAAACTCGGATTGCCGCACTGAAGAGGAATAAAAGTGCGCCTTAAAACATTTCATACAGAAATAGTTTCATCTGATTGGTTGAAGTTGAGAGATGTAAAATTAAATTGGACCAAAATAAGGACAATATGGGGACATCCATGTGATAGGTTGAAACTATTTGTGGGTACTAATGAACAGTCCAATCGGTGATCAGAAAATTAAGGCTCACCGATATGCTGGAACTTCTACCCAGGAATTACGATAAACCACAGAAAAAGAGAGCTACTCCTCTAAGGTGGAAATTACAAAAGAAGTGCATAGAAAGTCTATTGATTCTTATTGCGGATTTAGACACATAAATTGTCGATAGCGGGTCTGGGGACCGGGGCTAAATTAGGAGCTAGGGGTTAGGACCCATTATGATAAAGAATAATTAACAAATTTGAACGGAAGATGTATAGAGGAAATGTAAAAGACAATGTAAGATCCCCTTGAGTGCAAGTAGATGCCAGTGACTTAGTGTGTAATCATAAAACGGTAAACAAATAAGTGAAGGAATGGTAACAATAAATTAATGCTAAATACAAGTTAAAAATACAATACAATCAAAAAAGAACAAGGGTAATATACAATGGAGTATAACATTACATTCGAAAACGACCTAGAAGCAATACAAATTTATAGGTTTATTAGACATTCTCAGTTGCAGAACAAGGGGACGCGAATATAATGCCAATGAGACAGTGATGAACTGGTAACTGTTCCTAGAATATACGAGTAAGATGATAAATAATAAGATCAGATATACACAGCCTATTTATGGACGTTATATAGGATATGTCCCAAAGACCATAAATATAAAATACATATAATAAGAGCAGATTGACGTTTATAGTTTCTAATTATAAACAAAACAGAAGTACTTGAAGGACTCTTCATTAAAAGAGAAGGAACTCGGCGGGTCGCAACATGAAATTAATAAATTAACTCTGTTGCATCAATAAGGCCTTTAGGGACAGGGATTGAAAATCTTATAGATCCAAAAACAACTCTTTTTCTTGAGAGCCTGTAGTCGGTTTTTTTGAGTAATTGCAGGTGAATAAAAATCAACTGGAGAAATCTTTAAAAACATTAAAATCAACTCTGATGAACTCATTAAAATGACGGTGACACACTGTGTAAGAAGGTCTCGACCCATCTTTTTAACACAAGCCTTATGCCATTTTAGTCGAAGGTTTAGGTGTCGGACGTCTGCCTACATAATGAGGAGTTTAGCAGCTGCATCGAATTGACATATATAAACAAAATGAACATGATTTGCATGGTTTTAAATGTGTGTTGTGAATGGGATATATACACCTTAGTAGTTTTTAAAATAATTTCATGAACAATTTGTGATGCTAGAGCAGCAAAAGGCCAAACGAGGAGGACCGACAGGGCGAACATCCAGATGTGAGATTGGGAAGTTTTCTGTGCTGCTTCTATAGGCGTCTTTTAATACACTGGGAGCAACCACGTTCTTTTAATAGTTTGGAGCCCTTCTATATAAAAACCAGGTTTATGTCGTAATATTGGATCCATATAAACGGTTCCGTTTTTTTAAGTGTAATATACCAGTTGGCCTATACAATCGATAATTATGAAATTACATGATCTTGCATTGAATTGACAATGAGTAATGGAGAAGAATACCTTTATTTCTTGGGAACTGTCAGTCAATTGATTTAACCTTTGCTTTTTTGTCAGGCCTTCTTGATTTGTTTAGGTATCGGACTTTTAGTTGGGCCTCTATCAACAGATTTTTCAGGATATTTTTTCTCTACTGAATCTGTCAGTATTAGGATATTTTTTTGGATTTTAAGTCAGAGTCTTCTGTATAACAAATATTTGCGTATCCATTTAAATTGGGCCAAACGGTAAGATGTTCAAAGCCAAGGCTCTGGTGGCACTATTGAAATGGATAAAAGAGTTGCGTCCACCGTTTTAAAATAGATAGTTCGTGACAAATATTTCCTTTTTTTGAAGAAAAATATATTATAAATCCTAAGAATTCTATGGATTCTGCACTAGGTATTCGTTACAAAAAGCGATCCCTTGGGTGTAGTTGTTCATGTGGATTTGATAAAAGGGAAATCAGTTTCCAGGTCCTGTCCAAGACAAAAAAGAGATCTTCTATATATCTCTATACAGGCATATATCTTGAAATAGGGGGTCCCATAGAAGTAATCATTCTCGGAATGGCTCCCATAAAAAATGTTAGCATAAGAATGGGCGTACTCTGGATACCCAAGGCCGGTGCCCCTTATCTGCCTATAGATTGCTCATGATATGATAGAAAAAATTATTTGTTTAATATAATATTCAAGACCCTTTATAAGGAATTCATTTTTTCAAGCCAGTCAAAGTTGGTTCTCTGTTCAAATATAAAATTTGACGCATAGAGCCAATCTATGGTTTGGATGTTAGAGTAAAAAGAGGACACAACTGTCTTGATTAGAAAGTAGTTAGAATTAATGGGGAGATCAGAGAGATGTGAATAAGTTGTCCTGAATCCCAAAGAAAACTTGGTAATTTTATTACAAAGGGTTGTAGGTATAGATCCCAAAATATGAGAAAGTTGACATATGAAGAATAAAATTTAAAAACCAGAGATTATAGGGCTACGGGAGGAGACGTGAGGTTTCTATAAGAATTTTTGGTGAAATAATAAAAGAAATCGATAACAGGGTTCTTGAGATTAATATTAAATTTTTTTTCTTTTTTTATCGATTATCTCAAAGGTAAAAGGAGCCGCATTGAGGAAGAAAGGGAAATTTTTCGTTGTAATTGCAGGGAAGGTAACGACATGGCGGGGATTTTCCATAATAAGAGGTATCGAGTCAATATGTTTTGGCTTCTATTTGTATGCTGAAGAGATCCAGGATTACTGTTCCACCCCTCCTTTAACAGGCCGGTCTTATAACAATGTGGTGATATTTTGTTTCAAATATTTTAAGGCTTTTAGTTCTTATCCTTATTAAAGATTTGAAGATTGTTGGACTGGGGTGATAGATTGTAGTTCTTGCTGAACTATTCCAGAAAGGTTTTTAATGGTGTCCTTGGGAGTCTAATGGATAAAACTTGAGACATTTTTTTCCTTTTACCCTGTATTTTAGAAGTAGTAAAGACACTGGGTTGTTTCTGTTATGGGTTTATGCAAAGAGTCTCGCTAAGGTTAATTTCGCGAATCAATGGTGAAGAGTCGATAATATGGAACGAAAAGAGTATAAAAAAATTCCCTCCCTTTATATTTTAGTGTGGAGCAAAATAAGAGGCCTTTTGATAGAACTTTTGATTTCAAAATATTGTTAATGTAAGTATGTTGGTATAAATTGAAAAATCCCCAAATTTTTGAATATCAGTAATGGTTGGTGGAGAGGATGTTTTAATCTGGTAGTTGGGCAAATCTTTTTTTTCCGGTAGGTACTCCAGCTTTTGCAACCTCTGGTGTGAGTTTTCTTTTTTGAGGCCCGTTTTTTTTATTTTTTGGGGTTGTTTATTGCTACCGTTTTAGGCTCTCGGGTTCTCCCTAAAAAAAGGGAGTGATGTTGCCCTCTACATTGACATTCTGTGACCGAGTCTCGGTTCGACGTAAAACTAGTTGATGTCACATGTGTTGAGAGTTGAGACAGACTTAAGTTTGGATGGGGCAGGGAGATCGGGTATTCCTTGCTATAATTGGCTGTATGGATGCTAGCATAAGTTATTTTTTTTTCTCAAATTCCTCTCTGATAAGTTGCGCTTTTCCTGGCCAGTGTCTTTGTTGGGGAAACTGTTGTAGAATTATTGTAATGTGAATCAATAGAGGGTAGAGGTGTCAATAGTGACAAATATTATGAAAAATTTCCTTTCAAAATTGGGACAATGAGGCAATGGGGATAGCTGGATAATATCACCACTGGTAATATTTTTGGTGTTACCTTCACGTTGCGGATGGATTTTGTAAATGGTATTTGTTATGGATATTTTGAGGTATTTGGGATCATTTTTCTTTGAGATCTGTGTCCGTAGGATTTAACCGACTTGTTGCAGAAGTAATTTAGAAATATTTTTAGAATAAAGTTTCTGGTAAGTTGGGAATAATTTTATGCCATTCTTCCATAATTGGTAGTTTCTTCTTCGAGTGTTGAATCTTAGGTCTAGCTCCTAATTCCTGAATAAGGATCTTTTTTCTTGAATTTTTGTACGCTCTCTTATTAGGATTGAAGCTAATATTCCACCTATTTTCCCAATTCCTATATCTGGAATTGACAAAGTGGAGTAGGATTTGGATTTGAAATTGTGAGTGTCAATATGGTCTGTTTTATTTCCTCCCCGCTAATTTGGATAGGTTCAGTTGTATTTGTTTGTTTTTCTCTGTTACTTTGGATCAGATAATTTCTCACGCGGTGTGTAGTTTCCCTTTCTTTCTTTGAAAATTATTTATTTTCATAATATTATGACTTCATTGTTAACACCAACTGTTGATCTTAAGAAATCTTTATGGGTATTGAATTTCTGTAAGGTTTCTAGAATAGCTATCAATACAAGTATGCTAGTTCTATAAGTTCTATGATCTCATAAGGATTAGGAGCTCTATTAGTTGTAGAGCAACTGGAAGTACAGTCTCCCAATCTTGTGATGAGACGAGGAGTCTGATATAAAGGTGTGAACGGAAGGTCCAATTTAGAGACCATTTGGAACAATGGAGTAGTTTATATACATGTTCAGAAACATAAAGTTCAAGAAGGTTTTGTGCTGTCAGAACATAATTTCTATTTCCAAGTTATTGAAAAGTGGATACCAAAGTCCTGTGTATCATCCTCTGCAAAAAGTAGTACTTATCTCGAAGCTTAGGTGTTTGGGGAATGTTGAGTCGCAAATCTTCAGGAGATCATGTATGACGATTGCCCTTTTATGTGTTAAGCGGTGTGCTGAAAGTATTCCATTTGTAACGCTGGCCGCCGACCCTCAATATACCGGGAAAAGTTTGAGAGAACGATTCGCCGCGTACAAACTTTATGCAAAAGGAAAAAAGAAAGGGGGCGCACAATAGCGGTTTATATTATGTAACTAGAAAAGAGAAAAGTGAAGGGAAGAAATATTCCTCACCTATTCTATGTTTACGTTTTAATAGTAGATGCACAACACTCTAAAGCGCTTGCAAGGGCTAATTAATACCGCCGTAGCCTTACTAACGGCATCCGATGGTCTCTGGTGCTTCCTCTCGGGTAAACGTTAGGAGAATAAGCACATAAATGGTAGAAAAAGAACAAAAAATGGGACCCTCTGCCACGTGCAGGTGTAATAAAAAAGCCAAGTCTAAAGGCTTTTCATTAAAAGATATTATTTCTAAAAATGTCGTCGGCATTCACCTGTACAAAAATATAAAAACAACATGGAACTTTAGAAAGACTTTAACCGCGTTTCGCTGCGTGTACCATCGCCTCAACATCAAAGGAAAAGAATCACAAAAACATGAGAAAATATATGTTAGTGATTCGAGTGTTTTAGGGATTTAGTGTGACCTCTTTATCCTCTAACATCTCCCAACATCAGATTGGCATCCAATGCTATCAAAAATATATTAGACACATAGCCACTTTGACAGGCTTAAAAAAGAATTCCTTATATAAGGGTCTTGAAATAGAATATAAACAAAATTATTTCTTTTCGATAACAGCGCCATCTATATGCAGATAAGGGGGCACCTAGCCATGGGTTAAACCAGAGTCGTCCCCTTCTTCTAATGCTACATTCTAGTGGGAGCATTCGAGAATGATAACATCTATGGCACCTCCCTATATATCAATATATAAAGCCTGTATGAAGAGATATATAGACCAGTGCTCTTTTTTGTTTTGGGACATGAACCCCTGGAACTGATATCCCCCAATTAATCAACACTCTAACAACACACACCACCATAAGGGAACTCATTTTGTAACGAAAACTGTGCAGAATCCATAAGAATTCTTAGATCTAAACATATTTATCAAAAAAGAGAAAATTTTCACGACTACTCATTTTAAAACTGTGGACAGCAACTCTTATATCCATATCAAAAGTGCCCACCAATTAAAGCCTTTGACTTTGTCAACGATACCGTTTGGGTGCGCAATTTAAAAATAGGATACGCCAAAAATTGAACAGAAACTCTGACTATATAAATCCAAAAAACATATCCTAACTGACTGATTTCGAGAAAAAAAAATCCTTGAAAAACTGTTGCTCTAGAAGTCCCAACTAAAAGCCGAATAACCTAACAACAACAAGAATCCTTGAAAAAAAAGAAGACAAATCCAATTGATGACAGTCAAGATTAAAGTAATCCTCATTATCAATTTAATTCCTCAACGATCAGTAATATCAAAAAAACGTCTAGAAAGGCATCTGTGGTATATCCTAAAAAAAAGACCGTATCGTAGGTCACTACTACCGACAGGCAAACCTGGGTTAGTAATATATAGAAGGCACCAAATATAAAGAACTTGGTTGCTGCCCATGTCGTAATAAGACCCCTAATAGAAGCATCACAGACGTCCCATCTCAATCTGGATGTTCACGCCTGCGGTCTCCTCTTTGCCTTTGCTGCACTAGCATCACAACTAGTTTTCTGAAATTATTTCAAAAACTACTAAGGTCGTATGACCATCAGAACACACATTAAACTGCAAAAGTTCATTCTTGTATATAAGGGTCAACGAATGCAGCTGCTCCACTATCCAATATTTAGGCAGAACGTCCAAACCCCACACATCGCCTAATAAGTGGCCCCAGGGCTTGTGTTAAAAGAGGTGACCTACTACATAGTGTGGTCACGTCTGTTTAAATGAAGTTTCATCAGAGAGATTTAAATGTAAAAAAAATGAATTACTCCAGTTATTTTATATCCGTCTTCAATTACCAAACCGTCTACGAGGCTCTCCAGAAAAAAGAGATGATTATGGATCTATAAGATACAAAACCCTGTCCCCTAATGTCCTTAATGATTGGCCACAGAGTTAATACTATCGTTAAATATCCAGTTGCGCCGATCCATCTCTTTTAAGAAGAGTCCTCAAGTAACTTCTTGTTTGTTTAAATAAGAACAAAAAAGGTCCATCTGTCCTTAATATATGTATTGAATTTCTGGTCTTAGGGACAAATCCAATAGTCCCATAAAAGGCAGTGTTATATCTGATCTTAAATTCTACACTTACTCGTAAATTCTAGAGAGACAGTACCAGTACAAAAAACTGTCTCATTGGCATTATATTCGCGCCCCGAGTATCTGCAACTGAGATAGTTCTAATAACTAAATATTGTATTTGCATCCTCCGGTCTTAATTTCGAAAGGTAATTTATACTCATGTAATATTACCGCACGTTTTCTTATTGTTGATTATTAATGTATCTTTAACCTTGTATTTTTACTAATTTATTTGTACCATCCTTCACTAATTGTTACCGAACTGTCTGTTTCACACTAGTCACTAGCATCTACAGCACCACGGGCTCTAACGAATGATTTTTCCATTTCTCTATACATCTTCCTTCAAATTTGTATATTCTATATCTTAACTGGTCCTACCCCTGCACCTATTTAGCCCCCGGTCCCCAGACCCGCTATCGACCAATATGAGTCTAATCCGGCATCGACAAATAGCTCCTTATGCACCTCTCAATGTTATATCCCATAGAGGAATAGCTTCTCTTTATCATTTGTTTTAACCTAAATTCCCGTTAGAAGATTCCAGCCTATCGGTGACCTAATTTCCTGCTCACCGCTTGGCACAGTTTCATAGTACCCACCAAAAGTTCAACCTATACACATGATGTCCCCAAAATGTCCAATCTATTTGTCCATTTAATAATTACCGTCTCTCTCTCACTTCAACCATCAATGACACTATTCTTTTATGAAATTGTATAAATCGCACTTTATATTGGTCCTTATCAGAGCGTCATCCGTGTTTAAACCGATTCTTCACCCCGAGGGCATTGGTTGATTTGTATCTACCTCCTTCGTTCATTGGACACCTTCTTCTCCCATTCACTTTAGTCTTTCTGTGGTTCTTTTATTTTTCCTCTACTCCTGTGCCTCCCATACCTTAGGATGGTGATTTATCTACATCACCCCCCCCTACTTGTCCTCCCCCCCGACTACAGTAATACACCACACAATTATTTATTTTCGATTTTTATTTTCTTATTTTATTTTGGTTCTAATTCATACGCAACACATAACTACTAATTTCAAAAAAAACAACGGTTCCATACATGGAACTCCCGGTCTTCCCGTCCTTTTTCCTCTGTCTCGTCTTCACCTTGATTGACCACCTTGCCACACCCAATTTTCCTTCCTTTTTCCCCACCATCAGTTGTCTTCACGTCACTTACCTGTAAATAATACATCCAATTTACAATACATTTTTAGCACTATTATACTCAATGATTTTAGTGATTCTTTACTTCGATGAAGCGCGGGTACACGCGCAAAATCCGTAAAGTCTTTCTAAGTTCCTGTTGTTTTTAATTTTGTCACGGTAATGGCCGAGACATTTTTAAGAATAAAATCTTTTTAATGAAAAGCCTTTAGACTTGGCTTTTTTATCTACAACCTGCACGGCCCCGGGGTTCCATTTTGTTCTTTTTCTCCATGCATACCCTGGAGCACTTGCACTGCTATATTGTAAAGAGATCGATACTATGGCTGTGATGGGATATACTACGCATGTGCTTCTATGCATGCACCCAAGAACCTGGCCAAACTGAGGTCTCCTTAGTGCGCAAGTACAACCAGTGCTGTAATGCTAGCCGCCTTGGTCAAATCCCCTGGAGACAAGCAGTAACCAAGGATCAATAAAGTAAAGGATTACTACACAATGACAGAGTATGAATGGAAGAAATATTTGTTATTGCAGTAGTAACCTTCTCACCTCGATTTTAAATGACAGGAACCCCCCTTTAAAGGGATATTGCCACGATCTAATGTTGACGTGGGATCTTCCAAAATGGGTATTTAATCACTTTTCTAAATATATGTCATGAAAAAAAAAGTGAAGCCTGTGAGAGATACAGCCTGACTTACATTCCCTTAGTTTCCTGACTGTTTACATTAAATATGACCAGGAGCTGATCTGGCTTGCGTTGTTTGCACTTCTTCTGATGGCAGGACAAAATGAACGGGGCATTAAAGGGGAGGGGGGAGAAAAGAGCCTCTGTATGCTGTATAGAGAATCCACTGTTTGTAATGTAATTATATGAGTAAACATGCAGACGCTCCCTGGCTCCCTGCTCAGCCCTCAGGAGAGGCCTATCAGGAGAGATCGATCAGGTCTGTAGCTGTAGCTCAGGAGAGATGGAACAGGTCTGTAGCTATAGCGACCAGCACTGTTAGCCTATCAGGAGAGATAGAACAGGTCTGTAGCTATAGCGACCAGCGCTAGAAAGCAAATAAGAGATCGAACAGGTCTGTACTATAGCGACCAGCTCTGGCAGCCTATCAGGGGAGATCGAACAGGTCTGTATCTGTAAACGACCAGCGCTGGCAGCCTATCAGGGGAGATTGAAACAGGTCTGTAGCTATGTGACCAGTGCTGGCAGCCATCAGGAGAGATGGTACAGGGACTGTAGCTATAGCGACCAGCGCTGGCAGCCTATCCGGAGAGATGGTACAGGTCTGTAGCTATAGCGACCGACGCTGGCAAACCTATCAGGAGAGAATTTAACAGGTCTGTAGCTATTGGGAACCAGTGCTGGCAGCCTAAATAGGAGAGATGCAACAAAGGCCTGTACATAAGCGACCAGCACTGGCAATGCCTTCAGAGATCGAACAGGCCCTTTAGCTATAGCAACCAGTGCTGGCAGCCTATCAGGAGAGATTGCACAGGTCTGTAGCTATAGCAACCAGTGCTTGACCCACTATCGGGAGAGATTGTACAGGTCAGTAGCTATAGCAACCAGTGCTGGCAGCCTATCAGGAGAGATTGAACAGGTGTGTAGTTATAGAAACCAGCACTGGCAGCCTATCAGGAAAGATAGAACAGATCTGTAGCTATAGCAACCAGTGATGGCAGCCTATCAGGAGAGATAACAGGCCTGTAGCTATAGCGACCAGCGCTGGCAGCCTATCAGGAGAGATCAAACAGGTCTGTAGCTATAGCAACCAGTGCTGGCAGCCTAACAGGAGAGATCAGACAGGTCCTGTACTTTTAGCGACCTGAGGAGCTGATGCAGCCCATACAGGAGGGGATATCTAGGAATAGGTAGGACACTGTTAATGGACACATATTACAAAGTGACTTGTTTTTGCAAGATCTTTAACAACATGAAAATCAGCAATCCTTCTAGTGAGACAACCCCTTTAATGCACTTTTCCTAATCTGTACACCAATTACATTTCCTAACTAGAGCCCCCCTTTAACAGACCCACCCCAAGCCCATGAGCTGATTGTGTCATTTGAGGCTTAATGTTGCACGGCTCAGCCTGTGCTATAATGTCAGACGAAGAATTTACATGTAAGGAACCAACTAGGATAAAACTCATCATGAACGCGCCCCCCCCCCCCCCACCTCCTTCTCCATTTGTGCTACTTGACATGGTTGGGTGTTTGCAGTTTCTGGCCCCCTCTGCTGCTTACTCGGCATGTGGGGAAGGTCAGGGCTATTTTCAGGAAGGGATGCTCAATGCCACAGGGAACGTGCGCGCCTTTCATTTCTTAAAGCTGGTGCGAGATGAGAACTTTGAAGGAAGAAATGAGATGAGGACTGGGAGGAGGGGGGGGGGGTGTAATATTCTCTCTCACCCTTTGTATAATTAACACTTCCCTTTATCTCCCAGGTCTTTTTTTGTCATCAATTCCCCCTTGATCTCGGTTCTAATTAATTTAAGATAACAATTAGAGGAAAAATGTCAGCACAAAAAGGCAGAGCGTTGGTCGCCACTGCGGCGGGTTTCAGACAGTCCCTGCTGCTGAGGGGGGGGGGCGCACAAGTCGGCGTCAGGCGAGGGGGGCCGCCTGCTACGGTTCTGCCTGTCAACAGAACCACCTACCATGATGGGACCCGCCAGGGGGTGGAATATGGATTGTATAACACGAAGTCCGCCATACGTCAGGGCCGCAACCAGAGGACCACAAAAGAGAAAATTACAGTCATCTTGGTAATCGGTGACTGCTGTACGGGATTAGGGGGTTGGGATTAAGGTTATTTTGTGCACAATTTGATTCAGTTTGTGTTGGGTGGAATGCGATCGGTCCTGGGAGATTTGGTTTACGTAGGCTATAATTTAGTTAAATTTCATTTAGCTTAATAAAGGGAATAAAAAACATATATTTTGTTAAATAACTATAATATATAGGTGGTGGTTTCATAGGGGAATGAGTAAAAATTGTTGAGTCGACACAAAGCACTCAAAACTTAGCCAGTGGTTTAGACATTGATGTCTGTTCTGAGATAATTTCCCCTGTGATACAAGTCGGGCACTGATTACTTTACATTGTATCACAGTGTCAGATCCTCAGTGTTGTCCCATTATGAGGTGTAACACAACATTTACAGACATGTGAGGGATGTAATCACTTTTGTTGTCACTTAGGGGTGTACTCACTTTTGTTGTCACTTAGGGGTGCACTCACTTTTGTGGTCACTTAGGGGGTGTACTTACTTTTGTTGTCACTTAGGGGTGTACTCACTTTTGTTGTCACTTACGGGTGTACTCACTTTTGTTGTGACTTAAGGGTGCACTGACTTTTTTGTCACTCAGGAGTGTCCTCACTTTTGTTGTCACTCAGGGGTGTACTTACTTTTGTTGTGACTTAAGGGTGCACTCACTTTTGTTGTCACTTAGGTGTGTACTCACTTTTTCAGCCAGTAGTTTAGACATTGATGTCTGTGTTATTTTGAGGTCACACCAAATGTACACTGTTATACAAGCTGTACATTGACAGTGACTAGCAGGGGCGTTGCTAGGGTCCCAAAACATCCGGGGCTCGGGCCCTTTGTGTTAAGTTTTGCTCAGTAGGGCGGGGTTCACGCGGCATTTTTCACGCCCCAAGAAACTGTGGCTTTTTCGGGGGGGCTGTCACTTCCTCCTACCAGCGTACAATACCATTGGATTGTACGCTGGAGAAGACGACCTGGTAATTCATAGCTCCCATAGAGAGCGTATTAAAGCGCAAATACACCACAAAACGCACCCCGCAATTATGCCGTGTGAACGTACCCTTTGTCCGGCTGCAGCAGCTAAAAACGTACGCAACCCTGACGAATGACGGGTATAAAAAAATTATATTCAGATACAATTCATCATCAGGCTGTAGCTTACATGTGTAAAGGACACAACAGGCAGGATTATGTTTAGTGACGGGAAATGGGCAATATTGGGATATGTGTGTTTATACACATAAACACAATATACATTACATACACATTCACATACACATGTACACTCATATGCATGCACACCCCATACACACACCCCACATATAATACACATAATAACAAATACAAATTATATATATACACACACAAAACATGCACACATAATATATATTTATATATAATTAAATATATATAACAAAATATACACAAAAACAAATAAATATAAATATACACACAAACATACATACACATATATATATATATACATACATACATGCATACACATATATATATATACACACACACATGCACACATATATATATACACACATACACACACATATACACATACACACATACACACACATATACACATATACATATACATGCATACATATATCATAGTTGGCAACTTTTGAAAATGGAAAAGCAGGAGATCGAAGAGGGCGGCGCGCTAAGCGCGCCGCGGCAAAAATTTGCATGGGCACGCCCATCTTTTTGTGTACCACGCCCCTTCAAAAAGCCACACCCACTCCGCCAACTAACATAATGGCTTTGGAAGAAAGCCAGGTAGATGCCCTTTAGAGCCAGGTAGTAGCCCCCCCCCATAACCGGGTAGTGCCCCTTACAGGCAGGTAGATGCCCCCTTGTAGCAAGGTAGATGCCCCCTCTCTAGCTAGGTAGATGCCCCCCCCTTTGTTAGCCAGGTAGTTGCCCCCTTTGTTAGCCAGGTAGTTGCCCCCCTTTGATAGCCAGGTAGTGCCCACTTTAATAGTCAGGTAGTTGCCCCGTGTCGTAGTCAGGTAGTTGCCCCGTTTAGTAGTCAGGTAGGTAGTGGCCCCTTTTGTAGCCAGCCAGGAAGTAGTGCCCCTTTAGTAGCCAGCCAGGTAGGTAGTGCCCCTTTAGTAGCCAGCCCCGGTAAGTTGCCCCTTTAGTAGCCAGCCAGGTAGTTGATCCCTTTAGTAGCCCAGCCAGGTAGTTGACCCTTTAGTAGCCAGCCAGGTAGTTGCCCCCTTTGTAGCCAGCCAGGTAGTTCCCCCCTTTTTAGTAGCCACCCAAAGGTAGTGTCCCCTTTGTAGCCAGGTAGGTAGTGCCCCCTTTAGTAGCCAGCCGGGTTTAGTTACCCCCCTTTTGTAGCCAGCCAGGTAGTTGCCCCCTTTGTAGCCAGCCGGGTTTATTGCCTCCATTGAAAGCCAGCCAGGTATTTTGCCCCCATTGTAGCCAGCCAGGTATTGCCCCCATTGTACAGCCCAGGGATTTGCCCCCATTGTAGCCAGCCAGGTAGTGCCCCCATTGTAGCCAGCCAGGTAGTTGCCCCCATTGTAGCAAGCCAGGTATTGCCCCCATTGTAACCAAGCCGGGTATTGCCCCCATTATAGCCAGCCGGGTATTCCCCCCATTGTAGCCAGCCAGGTATTGCCCCCATTGTAGCCAGCCAGGTAGTTGCCCCCATTGTAGCCAGCCAGGTAGTGCCCCCATTGTAGCCAGGTAGTGCCCCCATTGTAGCCAGCCAGGTAGTTGCCCCCCATTGTAGCCAGCCAGGTATTGCCCCCATTGTAGACAGCCAGGTAGTTGCCCCCATTGTAGCCAGTCAGGTAGTTGCCCCATTGTAGCCAGCCAGGTCTTGCCCCATTGTAGCTAGCCAGGTATTGCCCCCATTTTTACCCAGCTAGGTAGTTGCCCCATTGTAGTCAGCCAGGTAAACCCCCCCCCATTGTAGCCAGGCAGGGGCCCCCCATGTAGTTAATAAAAATAAAAATAATAAATTCCACTTACCGACCAGGCTCCTGCAGTCCGGCCAGGCTCCTGCCGATCTTCTCAGCGACGCAGGGGGAATGAGAGCAGCCGCGCTTCATTTCCCTGCGCGCTGACCTGTTTTGCACGGGGCGCAGCGGCTGCTTGTTTCATACAGGGGGAGGAGGGAGCGCTCCCCCCTGCTCCCCGCCGCACAGTGAGACCGCGGATGGGTGAGCGGAACCTTTCGCCGCTTCACCCGCCCGTGGGGAACGGACCGGCGGCCCGGAGTAGCGCACCAGCGCTACTCCGGCGCCGCGGCCATTTAAAAGGACCCCCCCCGCCAAAAAACGGGAGAGTTGGCATGTATGACATATATACACATATACAAAAACATATATACACACATGCATACACACAAACATATATACACACATATGCATACACGAATACACATATATACATACACATGCATATATACATTAAGTACAATTTATTATTAATTGAAGATTATGTGGAGTTTGCCCCTTTTTATTCTATCTAGCACAGGTCTGTACAGTGAGGCTACTCACTCACTTGAGACCTCCCTGGGCACCTGTGGATGATGATGATGATGCTGCTGCTGCTGTTGCCTCCAAGGCTGAGTAGTTGCAGGGACCCGGGAGCACAGCAGGGGGCGTAGCTCCTCACTCACTGCTTTCCTTGGCTGCCAGGCTCTCATGCTCAGCGTGGCGCGCACAGAAAGTCCTGACAGTCAGGGCCACAGTGAGTGACAGGCGCCCCCTTCCTCCCGCTAAACACCGGCAACTGGTGCAGTCCCCTCTCCCTCTGCTCCCTGCACTGAATAATGGCTGAGCTGTGTGTTTAGAGGATTCACATACACTCAAGAGATCGTCTGACTGCAGGAAACATAGCAGCTGCCTACAAACCCGACGATCTGAACTCAGGGGCACAGGCAGGATTGTTCGGGGCTTGTGCCCCGAATAAACTAGCCTAGCGACGCCCCTGGTGACTAGGGATGTACTCACTTTTGGTGTCACTTACGGGTGTACTCACTTTTGTTGCAAGCAGGTTAGAATGCTGTGTTGAGTTATTCTGAGGGCACCAAAGTTACAATGTGATACAAGCCGGGCACTGACTACTTTACATTGTATCAAAGCGTCAGATCTCCAGTGTGGTCCCATTATAAGGTGTAACACAATATTTACAGAAATGTGAGCGGTGTACCTTTTTTGTTGTGAATTAGGGATGTTCTCACTTTTGTTCTCACTTAGGGGTGTACTCACTTTTGTTGTCACTTAGGGGTCTACTCACTTTTGTTCTCACTTAGGGATGTTCTCACTTTTGTTCTCACTTAGGGGTGTGCTCACTTTTGTTGTCACTTAGGGGTGTACTCACTTGTGTTCTCTCTTAGGTGTATACTCACTTTTGCTCTCACTTAGGGGTGTACTCACTTTTGTTCACCCTAAGGAATATACTCACTTTTGTTTTCACTTAGGCGTGTACTCAGTTTTGTTGTTTCTTCGGCGTGTACTCACTTTTGTGGTCACTTCGGGGTGTCCTCACTTTTGTGGTCACTTAGGGGTGTACTCACTTTTGTGGTCACTTAGGGATGTACTCACTTTTGTTGTCTCTTAGGAGTGTACTCGCTTTTGTTGTCACTTAGGCATGTACTCACTTTTGTTGTTTCTTAGTGGTGTACTCGCTTTTGTGGTCACTTAGGGGTGTACTCACTTTTGTTGTCACTTAGGCATGTACTCACTTTTGTGGTCACTTAGGGGTGTACTCACTTGTGTTGTCTCTTAGGAGTGTACTCGCTTTTGTGGTCACTTAGGGGTGTACTCACTTTTGTTGTCTCTTAGGAGTGTACTTGCTTTTGTGGTCACTTAGGGGTGTACTCACTTTTGTTCTCACTTAGGGGTGTACTCACTTTTGTGGTCACTTAGGGGTGTACTCACTTGTGTTGTCTCTTAGGAGTGTACTCGCTTTTGTGGTCACTTAGGGGTGTACTCACTTTTGTTGTCTCTTAGGAGTGTACTTGCTTTTGTGGTCACTTAGGGGTGTACTCACTTTTGCTTTCACTTAGGCACATACTCACTCTTGTTGTCTCTTAGGGGTGTACTCACTTTTGTGGTCACTTAGGCGTGTACTCACTTTTGTAGTCACTTAGGGGTGTACTCACTTTTGTGGTCATTTAGGGGTCTACTAATTTTTATTGTCACTTAGGGTTGTACTCACTTTTGTGGTCACTTAGGGTTGTACTCACTTTTGTGGTCACTCAGGGGTGTACTCACTTTTGTTGTCACTTATGGGTGTACTCACTTTTGTCCCCAGCCGTTTAGACATTGATGGCTGTGTTATTTTGAGGAGGCACCACATTTCCCCTGTGATACAAATCGTGCATTGACTACTTTACATTGTATCAAAGTGTCAGATCCTCGGTGTTGTCCCAGGAAAAGATATGATACAATATTTACAACAATGTGAGGGGTGTACTGACTTCTGGGAGATACTATGTATATAATGTGAGGGGTGTACTGACTTCTGGGAGATACTATGTATATAATGTGAGGGGTGTCCTGACTGTTGTGAGATTTACGAGAATATAAACATAAATTAGGAGTATATAGTATATTTACATTGGGAATATATAATATACAGAGATTAGGGGTGACATCTATGAACTTGCTTGCGCCATTTTTTGGGGGGTATACTGCGCCGGCACACTGTTCTATAGATGTATGAACGGCCAACCTTGGCGCAATGTGCCTGGCACAAACTATTTGAATGCCCATAGAAGGTGCTAAAGTTTTCAAAACTACCATAGGGCCCGTTTACACGGCAATGGACAAATACCGGTCGGTTTATCTGACCGGCATTTGTCCGGTATGTGTGCCATGCACCCGGCCGCGGGGAGGGACGGCTTTTCTCCGCGATGAGCCCTCCCCCTTCACATTCACATGCACATATTCCGCTCGAAAACCAGACAGAAGAATGTGCATCTTGAAAGTCTTCTGGGCGTCCCGCGGGCGGAAAAACCGCTGGGCGGAGAATCCGTGCAGTGGGGACAGTGGGGACTGCTGCACGGGTTTTCCATAGGTGCCTGTTGTGCTCGTTTGCGGCCGGTTTTTCAGACTGTCTGCAAAACTGAAAAACCCCTGAAAAACCGGCCGCAAACCCGTGCCGTGGGGACATGCCCAAACCAGGTTTGGTACATAACCTTCATTTATCAGATTCTACAGTCCACTATGGTGCATCTGCACCAAGTCCCATAGCTGTCACCCTAGGAGTATATAGTATATAGAGACGAGGCAATGGATTGTATTCACCTATGTGTAATTAACCTGGGTTGGCACATGCTCTATGGTCAGCTGGAGATGTCTGGTAACAGGGATCAGTGGCTCGCCAGCTGGTTTGTGCTGTGGATTCAGGCAGAGCTGGTTCGGAGCTGGATTGTACCAGTGTTGGCACCTGATCGATGATGGATCAGAATGGCTGCTGATTGGTTGAATGATTTCTGACAAAGTTTGGTTCCGGGCGAATCGACGCTACCCGAATCCGAAACAGAAACTTTCTCACCCGCAGAACAAATGAAGAGAGAACAGACTTCAGGTGTAACATGTCTCTGAATAGAAGAGAGTCATCTGAGTGCGGCGCCGCATTACGAGAGGCCGACATTAATTATAAGCTGACAGGTCCATCATCTAATGCTGCATCCACATGGTGAGCCCCGCCGGCGGAGGATGCCAGGAGCCCATCACAAGGGCATAAATCATTCCTGCAGGACAAGTAAACAATAGAGAAGACGTCGCCCCGGGCGCTAGAGGTGCAGGGATGTCTCATGGAAGGTTCCTGCAATGGTTTCTGATATAAAGTCTCACATGTGACAGACAGAGAGCGCTCGGCAGCCTTAAAGGGGTTTTACCATGAGGTACTGGCCCCTGGCAGCGAGCCGGCCGGGCATGGCAATGAGGAGGGCGGCGCTTGCAGCAGCCATTTTTCGTCAAGCCTCTCTTTCTTCTGCACATGACTTCTCCTTGCGGCGCTGATGGATGGAAAGATGTGTTATTGTTCCTAGAGCCCCGCTCCATTTATCACAGTCTTCCCATGAAGCCCAAGGAGGTCCCATCAAACTCCAGACACTTGAGTCCATCACTCCTGCCAGGCATTACCAGTGCCAGAGGCTTCAGCCCTCACTACCACTGGCGAGTGTCTCCTCTACTTGTAGTTCCCCAGCAGGCGACAGGCATAAGCGGCGATAAATGTTTGAAGACTTCTAGCTCCCAGTTCTCAGGTTCTCTTGTTGTGATAATTGAGAGTCTACATGGCTGACAAATTTACTATTTGCATAATGCATAATGTGCATAATCTTACAGTAGCATATCCACTAGATTCAGGCTGCGAGGATGGTAATAACCATGTGTCAGACTGGGGTGGCTGGGCCCTACCATTGGAGGTAATTCTTAAGCCCACCCGTGGAGCTGATTCATGAGGCCATTGGTGAAGATAAGTCTTGGGCTCCACCAGTGGAGTTGATTCTTGGGGCCACCAGTGGAAATGATTCTTGGGTCTAACAGTAGAGCTGAGTCTTGTGACCCACCAATGAAGCTGATTCTTATGGCCCACAAGTGGAATTGACTATTGTGGCCTACCAGTGGAGCTGATTCTTAGGACCCAACAGTAGAGTTGATTGTTGGGCCCCACCAGTGAATCTGATTCTTGGGCCCCATCAGTGAATTAGATTTTTTCGGCCCACCAGTGGATTTAATTCTTGGGGCCACCAGTGGAGTTGAGTCTTGGGGCCACCAGTGGACTTAATTCCTGGGGCCCACCATGGGTGATGTTTCTTGTGCCACCAGTGGAGTTGATTCTTGGAGCCCATCAGTGGAGTTGATTCTTGGGGCCACCAGTGGAGTTGATTCTTGGGGCCACCACGGGAGTTGATTGTTGGGGCCACCAGTGGAGGTGATTCGTTGGGCCAACACGGGAGTTGATTCTTGGGGCCACCAGTGGACTTAATTTTTGGGGCCCACCAGTGGAGTTGATTCTTGGGGCCACCAGTGGAGTTGATTCTTGGGGCTTACCAGTGATTTTAATTCTTGGGGCCACCAGTGGAGTTGATTCTTGGGGTCCATCAGTGGAGATTATTCTTGGGTCCACCAGTGGAGTTGATTCTTGGGGCCACCACTGGAGTTGATTCTTGGGGCCACCAGTGGAGATGATTCTTGGGGCCACCACTGGAGTTGATTCTTGGGGCTTACCAGTGAATTTAATTCTTGGAAGCCACCAGTCACGTGTATTCTTGGGCCCCACCGGTGAAGCTGATTCTTTGGGCCCACCAGTGGAGTTTATTTTTGACTCTAACGGTAGAGTTGATTCTTGGACCCACCAGTCGCATTCATTCTTGGGGCCACCAGTGGAGTTGATTCTTGGGTCATACTGTACAGCTACTGTACATGACTTTTGTACTCTTGCTTTCTGCCTCTCTTTCTCTGTCTTTCTCCCTGAAAAGCTGCCCAAGGCCTGCTATTCTCAGGCCCCCACAATGTCCAGGGGCCCACCAGGAGTTCCCTTCCTCCCCTGTAGGTCAGTCCGAGCCTGAGCAACCAAAAGAAATCACATCAGATACAAAGATTTCCAGATTATCTACAATGAGCCTCATTAACAACAAGCCTGAGAGTGAGAATCAGATCATCGTGTGGACGGGTCACATTCTCTGCTTGATCAAATGTTTTTATAATCATTAAATAAGATATTTGACGAAATGTTTCCCAATGTTTTGCTCGATCGCTCACCGAACCCCATCCAATAACTCCAAGCACTGACAGAGAAGTCCCAGATGGCATTCTCTGGAAATCCACAGGAAGCGAGCGTAAATAAAGCAGCGCGGTGCCAAATGCTTCCGACAGACGTTACATTCTTCACTCTTCTCCAGGTTTCTGCTTTCTGTCAGTGAATGGTTTCCATAGGTTGTTATCATTACATTCAGTCCTATGACATATACAACACACCTCCCCTGTCTGGATCAATGTATCAATGCAGGTATAAAGTATCCGCCTGGAGTATGTTCTGCAACACAAATACAGTAGCACACAGGAGGCACTAAAATCCATGCAAACAACATACTTATGAAACATTCAGGCTATGCCTACACAGCAAAGTCCAAAATCCCACCGCATTTTCATTGCTGGACTGTGCCGAATCACCGGTTTTCTGAGCGCTTTTTGCGCTAAAAACAGCGGTCAGATTTCGGATTCCTAGCGGTACAGTACATTGGAGTTCTGGGAATCCGACGTCGGTTCAGCGCAACATGCAACATATTCTATATTCTGCCGGATGGTTTTCGGTTTAGGAAAACCTCAGTACAAAATCAGTGCTGTGTAGACTCCAGCACGGATTTTCTATTGGGGGCTACACGGCGCAAGTAAGGTCGGTTTTTCAGCAGATTCAAAATACTGTAACCAGTGCTGAATAGACAGCAATAAAAAATCCATGCTGTAGTCTACACACAATTATCTGCAAGTATAAACAAAATGGGAATGTTCGGCCATTATACCGCTCAGGAAGGAGACGGGTACTGTGTCTCAGAGATGAACGTGCTTTGGGGCGACATGTGCATATCAACCCAAGAACAAAAGCAAAAGGTCTTGTGAAGATGCCGGCAGAAGCTGGTGAGATTGTGTCATTATCCACAGTGAAACGAGTACTGTATCAACATGAGCTGAAAGACCGCTCTGCCAGGAAGAAGCCATTACTCCAAAAGAAACATAGAAAAGCCAGATTAATGTTTGCAAATACACAGGAACAAAGACCTACATTTTGGATACATGTCCTGTGGTCTGACGAAACTAAAATAGAACTGTTTGGCCAAAATGACCATCGTTATGTTTGGAGGAAAAGGGGAGAAGCTTGGAAGCCCAAGAACACCATCCCAACTGTGAAACACGGTGGTGACAGCATCATGTTGTGGGGTTGTTTTGCTGCAGGAGGGACTGGTGTACTTCACAAGATAGAAGGAATCATGAGGAAAGAAGCAATGAGGCAATGAGGCAATACTGAAGCAACATCTCAAGACTTCAGCCAGGAAGTTAAAGCTTGGGCGGAAATGGGTCTTCCAAATGGACAATGACCCAAAGCTACTGCCAAACTGGTTACAAAGTGGCTTAAAGGTGTCGTCTCACCACAGGGATTGCTGGTTCCTAATTGGTTCCTAATTGACCTAAAACAGGGAAGGTTTATTCTGATTTCATGTCAGAGAGTGAGAAAAACCTGCAGATGGGGCTTTATATAGAGGGGATGGAAACTGCTGGTTTCAACTGTAGGTGTAGCCATGTACCGTATCTGTGGGATGGGCCCCAAGACTCAACTCCACTGTTGGGCCTCAAGAATCAACTCCACTGGGGGCCCCAAGAATCAACTCCACTGGTGGGCCCCAAGAATCAACTCCACTGGTGGGCCCCAAGAATCAACCTCCACTGGGGGCCCCCAAGAATCAACTCCACTGGTGGCCCCAAGAATCAACTCCACTGGTGGCCCCAAGAATCAACTCCACTGGTGGCCCCAAGAATCAGCTCCACGCGTGGCCCCAAGAATCACCTCCACTGTTGGGCCCCAAGAATCAACTCCACTGTTGGGCAACAAGAATCATCTCCACTGATGGTTCCCAAGAATCATCTCCACTGGTGGGTCCCAAGAATCAACTCCACTTGTGGTTCCCTAGAATCAACTCCATTGATGGTTCCCAAGAATCAACTCCACTGTTGGGCCCCAAGAATCATCTCCACTGATGGGTCCCAAGAATCATCCCCACTGGTGGCCCCAAGAATCAACTCCACTGGTGGGCACCAAGAATCATCTCCACTGATGGTTCCCAAGAATCATTTCCACTGATGGTTCCCAAGAATCATCCCCACTGGTGGCCCCATAAATCACCTCCACTGGTGGGCCCCAGAATCATCTCCACTGATGGTTCCCAAGAATCAACGCCAATGAGGGCCCTAAAAATCAACTCCACTGTTGGGCCCCAAGAATCAACTTTATTGTTGGGCCCTAGGCAGCCCAGTCCAACACTGTTTCCTGCCATCAATTATGTTTTTAAGTAGCAGCAAGTCTAGAACCATCCATCAAGTAACCCTGCTTGCTGTGTAATCTTTTAGGGCGCTAATAGTTACCCTCCGCAGCTCCTTCATCCTGCAGATCTGAGCCATAGCCTGCGCTGCCTCCCTGTAATCCTGCCTCGTGTATAATGTATAAAGCTGTCGCCGTCGTACCTGCTGACGTGTGACGAGTGGATGTGGGAAGGAGATTTAGAGGGAAGCCGAGGGACCGGTTTATTTGCATAGGCGTTAGAAGAAATCATGCATTTTGCAGCGACTTCTTGTACTACGAGCTCTCTATGTAAATCAGGCGGAGAGACAAATGTCCTCGGCAGCGGCCTGTGCGATGGCGGCAGCGCCTCTCAGCATCTCATTATTAGGTGCATTGCTGCCTCTGCATAGATCACTTACAAGTCTAGAAAGGGAGTCAGACAAGAGGTGACAGTTCTGCTCTGGCAATGTAGTCGCCTTGAAGCCTCCAGCTCCAGAGGTGACAGGTTTTCGGATCTTTATGTCAATTCCTAAGAGCTTATCCAATGCCCTGGGCAGTTTTCTATCCTTGGAACACATTTAATTCCTCTGTGTCCATGTGTCCTCCACAACAAGTGGACTGAGCGATGAAACTGGGGCACGGCGCCTGAATGCTGTGTACACTCCATGTAATGTAGGTCACACCTCATAGTAATACAGGTAATATCATCTACCCTGCACATTTGCATGAGGGGAGACTAAAAGAATGTCCGCTTTTTAGGGGTTCACTGAATTGTGTCTTCTTTGTCCTAAAAGGCCATTAAAGAGGCAAACTGGGGTCAATGGAGTGGAAGCAATGAGACTGCATCATGAATGACTACATATGACCACAAAGGTATCCACTCTACAATAAGTGGGGGGTCTCTAGTATAAGTGTCAGATACCAGATAATAGGATTAGTCAGTTAATGGGGTCAGGGATGATGGGTGAAGGTGTAACTTGCAGCTCCAGGACCCTCTTAAAAGGGGTTTTCCTATCCCAGAGCCTGCTCTCCCTTCCCAGCTTTAGGCTTCCACTTTCTATTTAGGCTGTGGGTGGTTCTACAGCTTCAGGATCCCTCTTCATGTTCAGGCTGTGGGCAGTTTTACAGGTTCAGGCTCCCACTTTCTGTTCAGGCTGTGGATGATTCTACAGCTTCATGCTCCAACTTCCTGTTCAGCCTGTGGGTGGTTCTACAGCTTCAGGCTCCCATGTTCTGTTCAGACTGTGGATGATTCTACAGCTTCAGGCTCCAACTTTCTGTTCAGACTGTGGATGGTTCTACAGCTTCAGGCTCCCACTTCCTGTTCAGGTGGTGGTGGGTTCTACAACTTCAGGCTCCCACTTCCTGTTCAGGTGGTGGTGGGTTCTACAACTTCAGGCTCCCACTTCCTGATAAAGCTTTGGGCAATTTTACAACTTCACGCTCCCACTTCCTGTTCAGGCTGTGGGCAGTTCTACATCTTCGGGCTCACACTTCCTTTTCAGGCTGTTCAGACTGTTGTACAGCTTCACCCTTCCCCTTCCTGTTAAGGCTGTGGGCAGTTCTACAGCTTCAGGCTCCAACTTCTTGTTCAGGCTGTGGGTGGTTCTACAGCTTCAGGCTCCCACGTTCTGTTCAGACTGTGGATGATTCTACAGCTTCATGCTCCAACTTCCTGTTCAGCCTGTGGGTGGTCCTATAGCTTCAGGACCCCACTTCCTGTTCAGGTGGTGGTGGGTTCTACAACTTCAGGCTCCCACTTCCTGATAAAGCTTTGGGCAATTTTACAACTTCACGCTCCCACTTCCTGTTCAGGCTGTGGGCAGTTCTACATCTTCAGGCTCACACTTCCTTTTCAGGCTGTTCAGGCTGTTGTACAGCTTCACCCTTCCCCTTCCTGTTAAGGCTGTGGGCAGTTCTACAGCTTCAGGCTCCAACTTCTTGTTCAGGCTGTGGGTGGTTCTACAGCTTCAGGTTCCCAATTCCTGTTCAGGCTGTTGGTGGAACTACAGCTTCTACTGCAGCATAGTGGAAGCTAGTAAACACGCCCCTAAATTCAAAGTAAAACCAAGAAAACAAGACTGAGGTGAGATGAATCAATGCAGTGAGACAACCCTTTTATTGACTCTCACAGCCGAAGGACTAATACTGTTGTATCGAGTCTTGGCAATCCTCTGTGAGCATCAAACATTAGTAACAGTAACATCAGTAACTCTCTCCGGTCCTGTTTGTTACATTGTATTAGTGCAGATAGAATACCTATCTACCTACATGTATCAGTCTGGAGTCCTGGCTGTTGTTTTCAGTCTTGGCAATCCTCTGTGAGCATCACACATTCTAAACATTAAAATTAGTAACATCAGTAACTATCTCTGTTCCTGTTTGTTACATTGTATTAGTGCAGATATAATATCTATCTACCTACATGTATCAGTCTGGAGTCCTGGCTGTTGTTTTCAGTCTTGGCAATCCTCTGTGAGCATCAAACATTAGTAACAGTAACATCAGTAACTGTCTCTGTTCCTGTTTGTTACATTGTATTAGTGCAGATATAATATCTATCTACCTACATGTATCAGTCTGGAGTCCCGGCTGTTGTTTTCAGTCTTGGCAATCCTCTGTGAGCATCACACATTAGTAACAGTAACATCAGTAACTCTCTCCGGTCCTGTTTGTTACATTGTATTAGTGCAGATAGAATATCTATCTACCTACATGTATCAGTCTGGAGTCCCGGCTGTTGTTTTCAGTCTTGGCAATCCTCTGTGAGCATCACACATTAGTAACAGTAACATCAGTAACTCTCTCCGGGTTTCCTTTTGTTACATTGTATTAGTGCAGATAAAAAATACCTATCTCCCTACATGTATCAGTCTGGAGTCCTGGCTGTTTTTTTCAGTTTTGGCAATCCTCTGGAGCATCACACATTCTAAACATTAAAATTAGTAACATCAGTAACTATCTCTGTTCCTGTTTGTTACATTGTATTAGTGCAGATATAATATCTATCTACCTACATGTATCAGTCTGGAGTCCTGGCTGTTGTTTCAGTCTTGGCAATCCTCTGTGACATCAAACATTAGTAACAGTAACATCGTAACTGTCTCTGTTCCTGTTTGTTACATTTTTATTAGTGCAGATATAATATCTATCTACCTACATGTATCAGTCTGGAGTCCCGGCTGTTGTTTTCAGTCTTGGCAATCCTCTGTGAGCATCACACATTAGTAACAGTAACATCAGTAACTCTCTCCGGTCCTGTTTGTTACTTTGTATTAGTGCAGAAAAATATTATCTACCTACATGTATCAGTCGGAGTCCCGGCTGTTGTTTTCAGTCTTGGCAATCCTCGTGAGCATCACACATTAGTAACAGTAACATCAGTAACTCTCTCCGGTCCTGTTTGTTACATTGTATTAGTGCAGATAGAATACCTATCTACCTACATGTATCACTCTGGAGTCCTGGCTGTTGAGCTCACGGGGTCTGATTCCTTTAAATGAAAATACATGTTCGTATTAAGAAAAAAAAAAAATCTCATTTCATGAAGAAAAAACTCGTTATCACTAAAGCCTCATTAACAAAGACATTATTCAACGGCCGAGATAAACACGATCCATCTTCATTTCCAAAGAGTCGACTTGCAGAAATGTTTGCAGTGTGTGCGCGGCGTCGGCTCTGCTCAACGCGGCGGCACAACCTTTGTTTTCCACATTTGTATAAACATTCAGGGATAATCCAATTTTAGCCGCGCCTCACGCTGGGGTGTTGTTGCTTTTTTTATTATCGGCTACAACATTTATTAGCTGCCTTAATGCTACGCGATGAATTCCACCTCCGGGCATCGGGGCCTCGCTGCAAACCTGATGTGACCTTCATGTGGCCTCAATGCTGGAACAAAAAAAAGAAATGATCTGCGGTCAGTGATCTAAACAAATAACGTCTTCAGCGCTGCCCAAATCAAGTTTATCCCGACTAATAATAGCTGCTCAAGAGGAACAAGGCCCCTTAATCCAGTTACCTTCGCCTACTGTCCTCATATGTAATTGACCTCGGCTGGGGATGAATTAGATGATGTAGATGTGGGATGAAGCCTCGTCCCATGAGCTGTGCAGTGCGGACGATTGAGGGGGACTCGATTGCTTCTATGCTCCTGCTGCGTTCCGGGGGTGCCGAAATCTGCTCTATGGACCACGGATTATAGGGAAGATAAACCCTCGTTCACATCAAGGTTTTGACCTCCATTTTTGGCATCTTGGAAAGGTTATCCTGATGTACACTACAACAGAGCTTAGTCAGAGCTATAGGGGTCTGCAGGGTAAATGCACAGTGGTCCCTCAATATACAATATTAAGTGGTTCTAGGGTGACCATTTTATGTTGAGACCAAAACTATGGAAAACTGGTAATTGGTTTAAAAGCCCAAAACTGCCACCAACAGATGAACATGGAGTTCTAAGGAAATGAAAAACATGTTCCTATCATGCTCTTTCACAGAGCCTGTTATTTGGAACCAGCTTCTGACTCACACTTCATGTTCAGGCTGTGGGTGGTTCTACAGCTTCAGGCTCCCACTTCCTGTTCAGGCTGTGGGTGGTTCTACAGAATCAGGATCCCACTTCCTGTTCACACTGTGGGCAGTTCTAAAGCCTCAGGCTCCCACTTCCTGTTCAGGCTGTGGGGGGTCCTATAGCTTAAGGTTCCCACTTCTGTTCAGGCTGTGGGCAGTTCTACAGCTTCAGGCTCCTACTTCCTGTTCAGGCTGTGGGTGGTTCTACAGAATCAGGATCCCACTTCCTGTTCAGGCTGTGGGGAGTTCTACAGCTTCAGGCTCCCACTTCCTATTTAGGCTGTGGGCAGTTCTACAGCTTCAGGCTCCCACTTCCTGTTCAGGCTGTGAGTGGTTCTACAGATTCAGGATCCCACTTCCTGTTCAGGCTGTGGGCAGTTCTAAAGCCTCAGGCTCCCACTTCCTGTTCAGGCTGTGGGTGGTTCTACAGCTTCAGGCTCCCACTCCTGTTTCAGGCTGTGGATGGTTCTATAGAATCAGGATCCCACTTCCTGTTCAGGCTGTGGCAGTTCTAAAGCCTCAGGATTTCACTTCCTGTTCAGGCTGTGGGTGGTTCTACAGTTTCAGGCTCCTACTTCCTGTTCAGGTTTTGGGTGGTCCTATAGCTTAAAGTTCCCACTTCCTGTTCAGGCTGTGGGTGGTCCTATAGCTTCAGACTCCCACTTCCAGTTCAGACTGTAGGTGGTTCTATACAATCAGGATCCCACTTCCTGTTCAGACTGTGGGCAGTTATACAGTTTCAGGTTCCCACTTCCTCTTCAGGCTGTGGGTGGTTCTACAGCTTCAGGTTCCCACTTTCTGTTCAGGCTGTGGATGGTTCTATAGAATCAGGATCCCACTTCCTGTTCAGGCTGTGGGCAGTTCTAAAGCCTCAGGATTTCACTTCCTGTTCAGGCTGTGGGTGGTTCTACAGTTTCAGGCTCCTACTTCCTGTTCAGGTTTTGGGTGGTCCTATAGCTTAAAGTTCCCACTTCCTGTTCAGGCTGTGGGTGGTCCTATAGCTTCAGGTTCCCACTTCTGTTCAGGCTGTGGGTGGTCCTATAGCTTCAGGTTCCCACTTCTGTTCAGGCTGTGGGCAGTTCTACAACTTCAGGCTCCCACTTCTTGTTCATGCTGTCAGTGTTTCTTCAGCTTCAGGCTCCCATTCCTTGTTCCGGCTGTGGGTGGTTCTACAGCTACAGGCTCCCACTTCCTATTCAGGCTGTGGGTGGTTCTTCAGCTTCAGGCTCCCACTTCCTGTTTAGGCTGTGGGAAGTTCTACAGATTCAGACTCCCACTTCCTGTTCAGGTTGTTTTTTTTTTCTACACCTTCAGGCTATCATTTCCTGTTCAGACTGTTGGTAGTTCTATAGCTTTAAGCTCCCAGTTCCTGTTCAGGTTGTGGTGTTTGTCAACAGCTTCAGGCTTTCAGGGGTTTTAACAGCAGGGTAGAAGACTACTGAACTATAAAGGGTTAAAGTTTGCCACTAAGAAAAACAAGATCCTGTTTTACTGACAACACACAGCAGGAAGTGAAATCACCATAGTTAGACAGTGAGAGCAGAGAGAGGTGGTTGGTAACCTAAGGAAGCTTGTATACACAAGCAGGAGATCTCTGTTAGCACTTAAACAAAGCAAAAATCAGAACAGCAATATATTTGGTAATAGTCTCTACTTACCTTTGTCAGCAATGTGCTTAGAATACCCCTGTAAGCACATTCTAATCCAGATAAATTGCGTCCTTCCATATAAAATTCAGGAGGAGCTTCTGGAAGCTGGAAAGCACTTTTTTATGAGGAGAGGAGCTTCCAGGGTCATGGACCTTATACACAATGGACCAGAAAATCAGGTCCTCCCTTAGTGCCCAAAGGGGCCACTCATCCTGGAACATGTAAGAGCAGTACAGCACATGTAGTACCACACTGTATTGTAAAGGTGTTTATAGCCCAAAAAATCACTGCATGCACTGCACTAATACGAAGCAGTAAGGACATGTAGTACCGCACGTACGTAGAAGGGGTGCTAAACCACCAATCACTGCATCACTGCACTAATACATGTAAAAGCAGTACGGGACAGTAGTACCGCCTGTATGGAGAGTGCGCTATAGACCCCCAATCACTCATGCCCCCTCACAATACATGAAAAGAGCATACAGGAATGATACCCATGTACAGTAAGGGGAGCTATAGACCCCCAATCATGCATGCCACCTCACAAATACATTAAGACCAGCACAGTACATTAGTATTGCCTTACGAGAGAGACGCATGACCGCCAATCACTGCACCCCCTCACTAATACATGTAAGACAGTACAGCAGAGCCAACTGTAGAAAGGTGCTATAACCACCAATCACTGCATGCACGCACAATAAAATTAAGAGCATACAGGACATGTGTCCAGACTGTACTGTAAGAGGTGCTATAGACCACCAATCACTGCATGCCCTCACTAAAAATGTAAAGCAGCAGACATCTATTACCGACTGTACTGTAAGGGGCCCTTTTAAAGACCACCAATCATGCCGCATCTAAATAATACATGAAAGAGCAGTACGGGACATGAGTCCCCCCCAGTACTGTAGAGAGGCGCATAGACCCCCAATCACTGCATGCCCCTACTAATACATTAAAGAACAGGACATGAGTCCACACTGTACTATAGAGGGGCTATAGCCCCCCCACTCATGCATGCACCTCACAAAAACCCATGTAAACAGTACAGGACGGGTAGTACCGCACTTTACGTACAAGGAGCTATAGCCCCACCAGTCACTGCATGCACCTCACTATTACATGTAAGACATACAGGACTGTAGTCTGACTACGGAGAGGAGCAATAGACCACAATCACTGCCTGCACCTTACTAATACAGAAAGAGCAGACAGGACGGGTTTAGACCGCACTTTATGTACAGAGGGCTATAGACCCCCAACCCCTCTTACCCCTCACAATACAGTAAAGCGACAGGACTGTAACCGCACTGTCGTGAGAGTCTATGACCACCAATCACGCATGACCTCACTAAACAGTAAGACAGTACGGCATGTCGAACCGCATTGTACAAAGGGAAAAGGTGCATAGCCCAAAAATAATAAAAACTAATGCACCCACTAATACATTAAAGAGCAGACAGGACATGTAGTACGCACGTAGTGAGAGAGGCGCTATAGACCCCCAAATCACTCATGAACTGAATTTAATCATTTAAGGCATACAGGACGGTAGAAAAAAAAGCATTTACTGTACGGGAAACTAAACCCCCCACTGCATGCCCTCACTTCTGTAAGAGCAGAAAAACAGGAAAAAAGTATACTGCACTGTACTGTAGAGAGGACATAGACCACAATCACGGGCCTGCACCTTACTAATACATGAAGACAGTACAGGCGGGTAGTACCGCACTGTATTTACAGAGGTCTATAGACCCCCAATCCTGCTTAAAAATCACTAATACAGTAAGAGCATACAGGAATGTAGTACCGCACGTACTGTAAGAGGGTAAAGACCCCCAATCACTGCATGCACCTCACAAAAAACATGTAAGAGCAACGGGACTGTTACCAACGTACTGTAGAGAGGCGCTAAGCCCACCAAATTCACGCATCACTTCACAATACCCCTGTTTTTTTGCTACACAAAACCAAGGGAGTCACATACTGATCCTCACACACCACAATTCAGCACACTCTAAACACAGACATCACAAGGGTTTTAAAGTGGTTACTTGAAAATGAAAGTTTTCAAAATCAGAGAAAGAGATAAGACTCGCAGGGGGTGAACTTTCCATGACAGATGAGTGAGGCACTTAGCGCAATGGAGATAAGAAGAGCAGAAGAGGTCAGAAACCAACTTTTACAAACCCTTTTTCTTCTGTACAAAGCAAAATCAACAAAGCAATTACTTTTCCCCAAATATTAAAAGCCAGTCATTGTAGTGAGAAAACTCCATTTAGGTTTGGGGCTGTAACATTTCAAAAGAGGGAACAGTTAAGGGGTGTGAAGCTTTTGCAACCCACTGAACGCCAACAATTCATGATCATCTTTTTATCTGGGGTCGACTCCAAGGAGTTTGCAGTCTCCCCCAAAATGTACTTGGCAGCCAAAAGGGCAGGAGATTTATATAGTATACAAGAAAGGCTTCAGGAATCTAAATAGTTTTCACTTAGCTAAATGAGAAGCTTTAAAATTCGGTAGCTAAAGATAAGACTCTGCAGGAGGTGACTTATTATGTGGATGGTGATGGCACTTAAGCAAAGACAATAAAAGGACAAGGAGGGTTTAACCAAAGAAACCTGTGTACTCTAAGAGGAGAGTAAACCTTCTTTATCTTCTGAACAAAGCAAAATCAATAAAGCAATTACTTTTCTGCACATGTTGAAAGTCAATCATTGTTGTGAGAAAATCCCCTTTAATTTGGGGGTTTTAATTTTTAAAAGGGGCCACTTCAAGGGAGGGTAAAAAGATTTTTGAACCCTGAAGGCCTAAAAATTTACTTTTTTTTTTGGGGGAGTAAAAATTTTTTTGCAGTCTCCCCCAAAAGATTTTTTAAAAAGGGCGAGATTTTTTAAAATGAAAGGGGAGGCCCCAAAAGGTTTAAAAAAACCCCAGGGGTTTCCCCAAATTTGGGGACAGAAAAAACGGAAATTTTTAATTTTAAATATGGGGGGAAAGTGGATGGGGAAAAAAAAAAAGGCGAAAGGGTGGGGCAAAAAAAATTTAATTTTATCTTTGGGAAAAATTCAAAAGGTTTTAATTTTTCCCCCAAAATTTGAAAAGCAAAGGGAGAAAATTTTTTTTTGGGGGCGTTTTTTTAAATTTAGAATAAAGCCAAATTTTGGGATGATTTTTAACCCTAAATGCTAACTTTTGGGTTTTTTTTTTTGGGCCGGATTTAAGGGAAAAGCCTAAAATTTTGGGCCAAGATGAATTTTTTTGTAATAAAAAAATTGGGCAAAATATTTTTCCCCAAATTAAAATTGGAATTTTAAAATTTTAAGTGGGTTAAGGTAAAAAATTGGAGGGAAAACTGTTGACCCTTTTTGGGAAATTAGAAAAAAAGGGGGCCCGGGGGGAAAAACCCCCCCAAAAAAGGGGGTTTAAAGGGGTTTTACTGGGGGGGGAAAAATTCTTTATTTTTAAAAAAACAAAACAAACAAGAATTTATTTCCCCAAATTTTAAAAAGCCAAATTTTTTTTAAAAAAACCCCCCGGAAGGGGGTTTAACATTTAAAAGGGGACGTTAAAGGGTGTAACCTTTTCCCAAAACATATTAAAAAATTTTTTTGGGGCCTAGGGAAAAAGGGGCCCCCCCCCCCCCCCCCCCCCAAAGCCCCCCCCCCCCCAACCCCCTTTTTGTGAATTTACGGGGAGTTGGGGGGGGTTTTGGGAAGGGGAGCTGTGCACCAGTTTTTATGTTTTTAAATACATTTTTAAAATTTTTTTTAAAGGGGTTCGGTTTTTAAATTTTTTTTTTTAAACCCCCCACTTTTTTGGGTTTTTAAAAGCGGGGTTTTTAATTTTTTGGGGGGGGGTTTGGGGTCTGCCCTGTTTTAAATTTTCCCCTTTAAAAAGGGGGGGTAATTGTTTTTGGGGGGGGGGGGGGGGTTTTTTTTTTTTATGGGGGGGGGGGGGGGGGGGAAAAGGGGGGGGGGGGGGGCCCCCGGTTTTTTCCCCGGGGTCTTTGAAGATAATTGACTTTTTAAAAAAAAATTCTCCATTTTGGCTTTTGGGGGGCCCCCCGGGGGCTCGATTAAGACAACGAAAAAAATTTTGGAAAAATTTTAAAAAATTTTGGGGGTTTTAAAAAAGCGAGTTTCAGGGTAAATCCCCGGGGTTTCGGGGCCCCCACATTTTTTGTTTTTTTTTAATTGTGCCTTGGGGGGGAAATTGCTAAAAGCTAAAGGCACCGAGTCTCTGCTATGAGTGGAATGACTGTGAAGCAATTAGGAGCACAGACGCTAAACAGCTTGACAGACACGATGCAAACAGACGGCCCTCACTGCAGCGGCGGAGGCCTCGGTGACCTCTGATACAGGTGCCTGTGGTGGCCACGGACCCTCAGAGCCTATGTTTGGGGGGACGGACCCTCAAACCTCATGTCTGGGTTTGGGCCCGGACCCTCAGAGCCTGATGTCTGCGGTGGCCACGGACCCTCAGAGCCTCATGTCTGGGGTGGCCACGGACCCTCAGGCCCCAGTCCGTTGGGCCAGGACCCCCAGAGCCTCATGTCTGTGGTGGCCACGGCCCCCAGGCCTATGTCGGGGGCCCCCGGACCCTCAGAGCCTCATTTGTTGGGTGGCCAAAGGACCTCGAGCCTCAAAGTCTGTGGTGGGGGCCCCGGACCCTCAGGCCTTTTGGGCGTGGTTTGGGGCCCGGACCTCGAGCCTCATGTCTGTGGTGGCCACGGACCCTCAGAGCCTCATGTCTGTGGTGGCCACGGACCCCCGAGCCCCTTCTGGGTGGCCAGGAAACCCCCGAGCCTCATGTCTGTGGTGGCCACGGACCTCGGCCTCAGTCTGTGGTGGCCCCCCGGGCCCCCAGAGTTGTCTGTGGTGGCCAGGACCCTCGGCCTCATGTTTTGTGGGGGCCACGGACCCCCAGGCCTCGGTGTCGTGGTGGCCACCCCGGACCCCCCCTCCCCCGAGCCTCATGTCTGTGGTGGCCACGGACCCTCAGAGCCTCATGTCTGTGGTGGCCACGGACCCTCAGAGCCTCATGTCTGTGGTGGCCACGGACCCTCAGAGCCTCATGTCTGTGTGGCCCGGACCCTTGGGGGTTCATGGGGGGGGGGGCCCCCCCGTTTTGGGGGGGGGTTTTTTGGGGGCCCCCCAAAAAAAAATTTTTAGTGTCTGCAAAAAAGGCCCACAAAAAATTTGCTATAAAACTTAGGAAAGGTAAAAGGGGCATAATTGGGGAACTTAAAGGGGTTGTCTCACTACATTGTTCATTCCACCTCTCCTGTTTTTTTGTTCACTTTGAATTCAGGGCCGTGTTTTAACGGGCTTCTACTGGCTGAGTAGAACCCAAAGGTCTGTACCCTTAGCAACCAGTGCGGGCACCCTATCGGGGAGAGTTTGGAACAGGTTCGTTAGCTAAAAGCAAACATGCTGGCACCCTATCAGAAAAGTTTAAAATTTGGTTCTTTAGCTAAGGCGACCAGGGGCTGGGCAGCTTTCAGGGGGAAAAGGATAAAACAGGTCTGTAGTTTATGGAAACCCATCTGGCAGCCTTCAGGAAGAGGAAAAAGGTCTGTAGCTATAGGCAACGTGCTGGCAGCCTATCGGGGAAGAAAAGAACAGGTGGTTGGGGCTGTGACCTTGTAGTGAGAAAACCCCCTTTTTTAAAGGGCCCCCACTGCAAACTGAGGGGGGCCCCCAAGCCCCTCGGATAGAAAATAGATTTTATGGTGGAAAATTTTAAAGGAGTTGTTTTCACCATGCTATTTTCCCAATTTACAGCCAGTTTCACTCACACTTCCTGTTCGGGGGGGGGGGCTTTGGGTGGTTCTACAGCTTCGGGAAATCTCCTTTTTTTTTAGATTTGTGGGTGGGTTTCTACGCTTCAAAATCTCACTTCCGGGTTTTAGACTGTGGGGGGTTTCTACAGCTTCAGGATCTCACTTCCTGTTTAGGGCTGGGGGTTTGGTTCTACGTTTCCCAATCTCATTTCCCTGTTTAGGCCTTTGGGGGGTTTTTCTACGCTTCAAAAACCTCACTTCTTTTTAAAATGTGGGTGGTTCTACAGCTTCAGGATCTCACTTCTTGTTTAGACTGTGTATGGTTCGACAGCTTCAGGATCTCACTTCCTGTTTAGGTTTGTTTGGGTTCCCTTCAGCTTCAGGATGTCACTTCCGTTTTTTTCTGTGTGTGAAATTTCCCAAACAGCTTCGGGCCTCTCATTTTCCCTTTTTAGGCTGTGTGTGGTTCTACAGCTTAAAGGTTTCTAAACTTCCCCTGTTTGGGCTGGTGGGGTTTTTAAAACAGTTTCCCATACTCTCACTTCCTTTTCTGCTGGGGTCATTCTACACTTCGGGGACCCTCACTTATTTTTTAAGGCCAGGGGTTTGGTTCTACAGCTTCAGGATCTCATTCATTTTTAGGCGGTGGGTGGTTTTAAAGTTTAAAAGGATCCCCCTTTTTCCTGGTTTAGGCTGTGGGTGGTTCTAAAGTTTCAGGATCCCTTCCCTGTTTAGGCTGTGTTTTGGTTTACAGCTTCAGGATCCCTTCCGGGTTTAGGCGGTGGTTTTTCTTTTTCAGCCAGGATCTCACTTCCTTTTTAGGGGTTTTTGGGGTTTTTCTAAGCTTCATGACCCCTAAAAACTTTTCCCTGTTTAGGCTGTGTGTGGTTTTCACTTCAGGCTTCTCACTTCCTTTTCTGGGTGCGTGCATTCAAACGCTTCAGGATCTCATTTACCTTTTTTGGGCCTTGGGGGGGGTTCAAAAAGCTTCAGGATCTAATTTAATGTTTAGGCGGTGGGGGTTCAAACAGCTTCGGGATCAAAAATTTCCCCTGTTAGGCTGTGGGGGGTTTTTAAGCTTTCGGGAAATCACACTTCCTGTTCGGGCTGCGGTCATTTACGCTTCAGGATCTCACTTCCGTTTTTTCCATGGGGGGTTCAAAACAGCCTTCGGATCTCACTTAAAGGTTTAGGTGTGGGGGGTTTTCTCCCGCTTCAAAATCACACTTCCTGTTTGGGTGTGGGTGGTTCTACAGCTTCGGATCACACTTCCGGTTTAGGCTGGGTGTGGTTCTACCAAGTTCGGGGAAACCCGCATTTCCTTTTTAGGCGTGTGGCTTTTTTCCCAGCTTCAGGACCCGCACTTCCTTTTTTGGGCGGGCAGGGTGGTTTACAGTTTTCAGGATCTCATTTTCCGGGTTTTTTTTTTTTTTTTTGTGGGTGCTTCTACAGTTTTCTGGACCCCTCATTTCCCCTGTTTAGGCTTTTGGGTGCTTTTTAAGCTTCGGGATGGGACTTCCGTTTGGGGTTGCATGGGGTTCTACAGCTTTCGGGGGTCTCCCTTCCTGTTTAGGCGGGTGGGGGGTTTCTGCGCTTCGGGTTTCTTACTTCCTTTTTTTCCCTGCGTTTTAATTTGGGGGGGGGGGTTTTTCAGGATCTCATTTCCGGGTTTAGGCTTTTGGGGGCCCTTTACACTTAAAGGATCCTCACTTCCTGTTTGGGCCATATTTGGGCCCAACTTTTGAAACGGGAAAAAGAAAGGAGACCTAGGGGGGGCCGGCGAGCAAACGCCCCGCCGGGGGGCAAATTTTGGGCATGGACAGGGCCCATTTTGTTTTTTGGGGGCCACCCCCTTAAAAAAAGCCACACCCCACTCCCCCTAATTTGAAATAACGGCTTTGGAAGAAAGCCAGGTAGTTTCCCCTTTAAAAGCCGGGTGAAACCCCCCTTAAGCAGGTTTTGTCCCCCCTTACGGCGGGAAAGTTTCCCCCCTTGTACCCAAAGTAGATCCCCCCCCTCTGTAGCCGGGTAGGTCCCCCCCTTTTGTTACCCAAAGGTGGGGGCCCCCCTTTTGTTACCAGGGCAGGTGCCCCCAAATTTGTTTCCCCAGGTATTTGCCCCCTTTGTTTCCAGGTAGTCCCCCCCCATTGTTTGCCAGGAAAGTCCCCCCCCCCCCCAAATTTGTTGCCGGTTAGGGGCCCCCCTTGTTGCCGGGTTATCCCCCTCTGTTCCCCGGGTTTAGTGCCCCTTTTTTTCCGGGTAGATGCCCCCTTTTGTTGCCGGGTTTAGGGCCCCCTTTTTTTGTTTCCAGGTATTTCCCCCCAAAATTTTTGATGGTGTGCCCCCCCTTTGGCCGGGAAATTTGCCCCCCCATTGTTCCCAATGTAGATCCCCCCTCTGTTCCCAGGTAGTGCCCCCTTTTGTTGCCAGGTAGTTCCCCCTCTTTTTCCCCGGGTTTTAGTTCCCCTCTTTTCCCAGGTAGGGGCCCCCCCATTGTTCCCAGGAAAGAGCCCCCCATATAGCTAAAAAATTTTTTTAAAAAAAAAAAAAATAAAACCCAACTTACCTCACCAGGCCCCCGGCAGGGCCCGCCCGGACGATCTCCTGGGGCGCGCGGGGGGAAGGGGAGAGCACCCGGGGGGACCCTTTCCCCTGCAGCCGCGCGTCCTTTCCCCTGAAAACCACGCGTCACTTCCCCTGCACCGGCGGTCATTTCCCCCCCCGCACCCGCGGGGTTCACTTTCCCCTGCGCCGCCCAAAACCGTATGTGCAGCGCACACACCGGGGCCGGGGCATCAGGGGGGGGAGGGAGGAGAGGAAAAGATCCCCCCCGCCTCCTCCCTGCACATCGGGGCTCCGGGGAGGGTGAAACGGGGCAGGGGCCGCTTTAAACCCCGCCTTTTAAAGGGGGCGGCCCGGGGGGCGCCCCGAGTAGCCCCACCGCACTACTCTTCGCCCGGGGCATTTTAAAAACCCCCGCCGCCTGCGGGGGGGGGGAGGGGTCCCAACTCCACCGGGGAGGGGGGGAGGGACCCCAAATAGGGGCGGGGAGTTTGGCTGTATGTGTTTGGGCCCATATTTTTTGCCAACTTTGAAAATAAAAAGTAAGCCCCTAGTGGGCGGCGCCAAAAGCCGCGCCGCGGCAAAAATTTGCATGGACACCCCCATCCGGTTGCTATGCCACGCCCCTTCAAAAAAGCCACACCCACCCCACCTAACTCATAAGGGGCTTTGGAAAAAAGCCGGGTAGATCCCTTATACCCGGGTAGAAACCCCCCAAAACCCAGGTATGCCCCTTACGGGCCGGGTAATGCCCCCTTGTACCCAAAGTAATGCCCCCTCTGTAGCCGGTAGAGAAAATTTGTAGCCGGGGTAAGCCCCCCTTTGTTGCCGGGTAGGTGCCCCCTTTTTTTTAGCCGGTAGGTGCCCCATTGTTAGCCAGGTAGGTGCCCCCATTTTTACCAGGTGGGGTCCCCATTGTTACCCCGGGTAGGTGCCCCCACTGTTTGCCAGGTATGCCTCACTTTTTGCCAGGTAATGCCCCTCTGTTAGCCGGGTAGTGCCCCCTCTGTTAGCCAGGTAGTGCCCCCTCTGTTACCGGGTTAGTCCCCCCATCGTTAGCCAGGTAGTGCCCCCCCATCTGTTACCAGGTAGTGCCCCCATCTGTTAGCCGGTATGCCCCCCTCTTTTAGCCAGGTATGCCCCTCTGT
This sequence comes from Phyllomedusa bahiana, assembly GCA_025379985.1. NCBI lineage: Eukaryota > Metazoa > Chordata > Amphibia > Anura > Hylidae > Phyllomedusa > Phyllomedusa bahiana. The sequence goes on from JAODAL010003206.1 coordinate 80,121, forward strand.
TGCCAGGTAGTTCCCCTCGTTGCCGGGTAGTGCCCCATCTGTTAGCCATAGTGCCCCCTTTTTGCCAGGTAGATGTCCCCTCTGTGCCAGGAGATGTCCCCTCTGTTCCCAGTATCCCCCCTCTGTTGCCAGATGCCCCCTCTGTTCCCAGGTTTTCCCCCCTTTGTTCCAGGAGATCTCCCCCTGTTGCCAGGTAGTGCCCCCTCTTTCCCCGGGTGTCCCCCCTCTTTGCCGGGTATGCCCCCTCTGTTAGCCATGTGCCCCCATCTTTTTGCGGGTAGTGCCCCACTGTTGCCAGGGGCCCCCCCATTCTTTTTTCCGGGTAGTGCCCACTCTGTTGCCAGGTAGTGCCCCCTCTTTTAGCCAGGTATGCCCCCTCTTTTGGGCCAGGTAATGCCCCTCTGTTGCCGGAGTGCCCCCTCTTTGCCGGGTAGTCCCCCTCTTTGCCAGGTATTGCCCTCCTTTTAGCCGGTAGAGCCCCCTAAAGCTAAAAAAATTAAAAAAAAATCCACTTACCTTACCAGGCTCCGCAGCGGGCCCCGCTTCCCCGACCGATCTCTTTCACCCCGGCGCAGGGGGAAGTGGACAGCCCCCCGGTCACTCCCCGCAGCCCCCGCGTCACTTCCCCCTGCGCCGTTGACCTTTATGACGGCGCCACAACCGGCGCCGTACATACAGGGAAGGAGGGGGGAGGGAGCGATCCCTCCCCCCCCCCTCCCCGCACGTGAGACCGCGGGCGGGTACGGCCCCTGCGGCCCCCTGCACCCGCCTGTAGGAGCGGGTCCCGCGGCGCAAAGTACGCACCACGCTCTCTTGCGCCGCGGTAATTAAAGGACCCCCGCCGCCTCGGCGGGGGAGGAATGCCAACTCCCCCGGGAGGGCGGGAGGGGACCCAAATACGGGACCCCCCCCCAAAACGGGAGATTTGGGATGTATGGTTTAAAGGGTGTGTGTGGTTCTACGCTTCGGGTCTCACTTCCTGTTTGGTGTGTGTGCTTCTACAGCTTTAGGATCCACTTCCTCTTTTGGCTGTGTGTGCTTCTCACTTTAGGATCACACTTCCTGTTTTGGGTGTGTGTGGTTCTACACAGCTTCAGGCTCTCACTTCCCTGTTTGCGGCGGTTAGTGCGTGGTTCTACAGCTTCAGGCTCTCACTTCCTGTTCAGGCTGCGTGTCATTCTACAGCTTCAGGATCTCACTTCCTGTTTAGGCCATGGGTGGTTCTACAGCTTCAGGATCTCACTTATTTTACCCCCCCCCCTAAAAATATTTTGTTCTTTTTAGGGCTGTGGGAGTGGTTCTACAGCTTCAGGATCTCCTTCCTGTTTAGGCCGTGGTTCGTTTCACAGCTTCAGATCTCACTTTCCTGTTTTAGGCTGTGGTGTGCTTCTACAGCCTCTCGTGATACTCACTTACCTTTTTAGCTAGTGTGCTGGGTTTCTACACGCATTCAGTATCAGCACTTCTCTTTAGGCTGTGTGTCGCCTGTCTACACTCAGATCACACATCCTGTTTTAGGCTGCATGTGGTTCTACAACTTCAGGATCTCACTTCCTGTTTAGGCTGTGTGTGCTTCTACAGCTTCAGGATCTCACATCTGTTTAGGCCTGTCGGTGGTTCTACAGCTAATTAAAGGCTCTACACTTCCTGTTTAGGCCGTGGGTGGTTCTACAGCTTCAGGCACTCACTCATAGTTTAGGCCGTGGTGGTGTTCTACTAGCTTCAGGATCTCACTCCCTGATTATTAGGCCGTGTGGTGGTTCTACAGAGATTCAGGATCTCACTTCCCTAGTTTTTAGGCCGTTGGGTGGTTTCTACAGCTTCAGGATCTCACTTCCTGTTTAGGCTGTGTGTGGTTCTACAGCTTCAGGATCTCACTTCCTGTTTAGGCCGTGGGTGGTTCTACAGCTTCAGGATCTCACTTCCTGTTTAGGCCGTGGGTGGTTCTACAGCTTCAGGATCTCACTTCCTGTTTAGGCCGTGGGTGGCCCTAGGAGTTCTAGTAATAACTTTTCATGCAGTTTCAATCATTCACTTCTGCTGAGTATCCTGAAAGGAAAAACATCACATAAGTGACTGCACAGGACGGCATAAGGTTCCTTCCCTGCAGGAAGTTTTTTGAGGGCTAGGGAGGTGTCCCGTGTACCGCGTTCCCCTGTCACAAAGGTGTGCATTGCGTGAGACAGGATGAGGAGCCGTTTCCGGTGGTCACTAGCATCACCCACCCTAAGAACAATCTGAAATGTAAGGAGTGGGTTTTATAGAGGAAAGGATCTGTGACGTGCTTATAGAGGGTCTTCTCCGGATCATTTAGCACTAATCAACACTACCCCGAAGGGAGCAGTCAGGAATCCGTATCCGAGTCGTCAGGAGTGGGTAACAGCATGTAAAAACAGGGGGTCTACAGAGACGATGCGAGATGCCAAGTATATGGACGAAATGGGGTGGATACAGAGACAGTGTGGCTCCTATCTATGATTACATAACAGGGGCTAACAAGCAACAGTCAATATAGTGTGAGAAGGACATACAATCCCAACATAATGACCATGAGCTGCAAAATAAAGTATGAAAAACCAGAGGGGAGCTCACAATAGTTTAATACTGTTTTTTAGACAATCTTTAGGCTATAGAGAATACAGTTGGGATTATCTGCGCCATTTCTGGGGAGTTGCAGTGCTTATGAAATATAGGTAGGCACAAGCAACTTCATATGGGCACTTGCGCGGGAGCATATTCTATAATACCGTAGCAACCATTATTACGGCGAGCCGCAGGTCCACAAGATGGCTCCAGAGCCTCCGGTGTCCGGGTGTGGACAGGGACAATGACGCCAAGCGAAAATGAAAAAATGACCACGGCGTCGCACTTGCATGGAATAAACAAGGCCCGAGCTTAGAACGTGCCATTTACACCCATGTTAAAAACAGTTATTCTATAAAAATGCAAGATCTTTACTCTGTCACAAAATTATACAACAAACATCTATCAGATTATACTTTACGCGTTTACGTCGAGAGAGCCCTCGCTTCTGATGGAAGCGAGAGCTCTCTCGCGAAACGCGTAAAGAATAATCTGTATGTTTAGTTTTTAATTTTGGTGAGAGTAAAATTTGACATTTTTTAAGCAATAAATACTTCTTATTTAATATAAAAGCTTCTTAGCTCCGGGCTTTTTAACAAAATCCAGCACGTTGCGCCGGGTCCCAATTTTTTCATTTTTCATGCCCCCCCCCCCCCCCCCAAAATTATTTCCCACTTTTCATGTGGAAACGAGGGATACATCAGTGCCACGCCTCTAACCACACCCAAAACATGAACATCACACCAAGACACGCCTCTAACCACAGCCCCCACACATACATGCCACTTTTTAGACAGGCTAACTAGGGACACATTTTGAGATTTTCTTTTATCCGATGAACAATATTACGTAAGTGTGTTATGTGTATATACACAGCGAGGAATCAATCAGCATAGTTATTAAAGCAAGAAAGTAGATTTATTGACGCAAATCTGTTTTTTCTAAATGAAATACAAGAGGGACATTTTAAATAGAGCAAAGTGAGGGACATAGAGGGACAAGGGTTTAAAATAGGGACTGTCCCCTCAACAATAGGGGAACATTGGGAGGTATGGAGAAGCGGGGGCCTACAGCAGTGATCTAATATAGAGATGGGCGCGAATCTGATTCTAACGAAAGTCTGGAATGCGTTTAGAATTTCAGGAAAACACCCTTGGCACAACACCTTGGCACAACACAGGTCTGAACTAGGATGGCCGACTTGTCCTTTTTATATTAGCCATACAAACATCATGTAAAACTATGAAACGATGATAACTTCTGTTTCTGAATGACGAGTCGAAGTTTGGGGTACTTTCGGTGCAACGAAGATGTGCTCTTTGATTGATACAATGGCTCGCGAGCACATGCGTTACATCATAGTTATGAGCCTAAACTTTTGAATATGAACAAGCAGAGCCTGTAGGTGGACGGGCGCGCCTACTCGCGCCGCAAGCAACAAAATTTTGCATGGCCACGCCATCTGTCGAGTATGCCACGCCCCTTCAAAAAGCCACACCCACTCCACCTTACTGCATAACGGCTTTGGGGAAGAAATGCCAGGTAATGCCCTTATTTTGACCATGGTAGTCTAACCCCTCCATAAAGCATGTAGTGCCCTTACAGGCAGGCGTCTGATTCTGCCCCCGTGTAGACCAAGTAGGTGCCCCCTCTAGTAGCCCAGGGTAGGTGCCCCCCTTTGTTAGCCACGTAGGTGCCCCCTTTGTTTTCGTCCAGGGTTAGGATGCGCCCCCCCTTGTTGCCAGAGTAGTGCCCCCATTGTTGAGCATGTATGTGCCCACCCATTGGTTTTGCACACAGGTTGTGCCGCCATTGTTTGCCAGGTAGTGCCCCAATGTCGCCAGGTAAGTCTGCCCCCTTCTTTGCAGGTAGATGCCTCCTCTTGTTGCCAAGGTAGTGCCCCCAAAGTTTCCAGTTACGTGCACCCCTCTGTGCCATGTAGAAGTCCCCTCTTTGCCAGGTAGTGCCCCCTCTAGTTGAGCCAGTAGTGCCCCCATTGTTGCCCAGTAGTGCCCTCATGTTGCGCAGTAATGCCCCATGTTGCCAGAGTGATCCCCTCAGTAGCCAGGTAGATTGCTCGCCCTCTGTTGCCAGTAGTCGCCCCCAATGTTTTGCCAGGCGTACAGTGCCCCCATTGTTTGCCCGGTAGAATGCCCCCTCTGTTTGCCAGGTAGATCACCCCTCTGTTAGCCAGGTAGTGCCCCCATTGTTTGCCAGGTATGGCCCCCTCTGTTGCCAGGATAGATGTCCCCTCTCTGTTGACCAGAGTAGTGCCCCCCTCTGTTGCCAAGTAGTGCCCACCATTGTATGCATAGATGCCCCCCATTGATTGCCAGTGTAGTGCCCCTCTGTAGCCAGGCACTATATGGCCCACTCTGTTGCCAAGGTAGTGCCCCCTCTGTTGTCAGGCTAGAAGTCCCCCTTTAGCCAGGTACTTTGCCCCCATTGTTGTCCAGTAGATGCCCACCATTGAGTTGCCCAGTAGGTGCCCCCTCTGTGTTGCCAGGATAGATGTCCCCTCTGTTGCCCAGGTAGATGTCCCCATTGTTTGCCAGGTAGTGTCCCCCTCTGTTTGCCAGGTAGGTGTCCCTACTGTTGCCAGGAAGTGCCCCCTCTGTTGCCAGGGTGCCCCATTGTTGCCAGGTAGTGCCACCCCCAGTTGCCAGGTTAGTGCCCCCTCTGTTGCCAGGTAGATACCCTCTACTGTTGATCAGCGATAGCATGCCCCCCATTGGTGTTGAGCCAGGTAGGTTGACCGCCTCTCATGTTGGCCAGTGTAGATCGTCCCTGCTGTTGCCAGTTACGATGATCCCCTCTGTTGCCAGGTAGTGTCCCCATTGAGTTGCCAGTCAGAGCCCCCATAGTACTCATAACCAATCAAATAAGTATAAATCCACTCACCTCACCCTAGGCTCCCTGCAGCGTCATGTCAGACTCCCGACCGATCTCCTCAGCGGTGGATGCACGGGGGAAGTTGAGGAGCAGCCTGCTGCGTCACTGCCACGCTGCAATGCCAGCTCCGTCACTTCCCCCTGCGCCGACTGACCTATATGTGCGGCGCACCCACCGGCGCCGAGACATAAGAGGAGATGGAGGTACGAGCGGAGCGACTCCCTCCTGCCTCCTCCCTGCACAGCGATGACTCCGGGCGGGTGAGCGGAGCGCAGCGGGCCTTTCACCCCGCTGTTAGGAGTGTGCCCGGCGGCAGCCATAGGTAGCGCACTATCCGCTAATTCTGTAACCGCGGCCCATTTAAAGAAACCCCCGCCTCCTGCGCTTGGCATCGGAGAAATGCCAACTCCACCCCGGAGAGGCGGGAGGGACCCCAACTAGGGCGGGACCCCCCCCCCCCCCCCGCCAAATACGGGAGAGTTGGCATGTATGCGTAACATGGGGCAAAGCACTCTGGTGAGGAAGAAGGGCATACAGCCCGTCATGACAAGTGCAAAAGGTGACGCCAATACAGACAGACCGGCGGTGATTCTGTGTACGTCACACGCACTTATAAGTCGATGGGCGCGACGCCGGAGCTCACCACACCCTCTCACTGCCACTGTCGATCAGGGAAGGTGCTGACCGCGCGGCTGATATGTTACTGTAACAACTCATTTATTATACCAGTCGATTTCTGTGGGTGTCGTCCATCTTGTCTCAGAGACATGTTCTCTGAATGTTCTATTTCTGATCTTTGCTGGGGTATTGGATACTGAAGTCCATGTGCGTACCACTGCAGCTGCATATACATGTCTTATGCTATCTGCCTCACAGCACTTGACTATCCAAGGGGATCTAAGCCAGTTCCTGTTGTATTCATTTAGAAGAAACAGCGTTTTTACCAATAAAAATTCTACTTCATTTTGGCTTGCTCAATATCTTTTGGCGGCAATTTAACATCCAGGGGTTAATTAGCGTAGTTTTTCTGCTGTGGTGACTCCCAAGAAACCGTGTCTTTTTATCAACTCGCTACAAAAAATACATTTTAGTCTGTCTAGCACATAACACACGCGAAGGTTAATTACATAGTTTTCTGCTTGTTTGTGTATGCGTAACAAACACCCATTGTCTAAACGCTACAAAGTCTGTAAGTATTTTAGCGATTGCTAATTGTCTATTTGCCGCATCTTCTTACATCCAGGGAGGGGGGTTAATTAAGCGTTGTTTTTTCTGCTGTGGTGACTACAAAAGAACGCCCGTCTTTATCTTCACCGCCTCAACAAAAGACATTGTATGCCTTACCCATAATATTGCACAACGTGAAGGTCTAATTACCACAAGTTTTCTCTTGTCGTGTGAGCGTAGAAAACACGCAATGTAACACAGCTACAAAGCTCGTAGTTTTTGCTGCTCAATTTTGTTTGCGCGCATTTTACATCCTAGGGTCTTTAACTAAGTCGGTTATTTTTCTGCAGTTGTACTCACTAAAAGAAACTTCTTGTCATTCTTTTCACCCGACCAAAGAAGACAATTCTGTAAGCATAATTCATACCGAAAGGTTACATTAGAGCCTGTTTGATGCTTTATATTCAGAAAAATACACATAGTTTGTTAACGGCACATACAAAGTACAATTTTCCTGGCCTTTTTTGCAGCGCAATTATATAATCCAAGGGTTACCCTAGCTTGTTTACGGAGTTCATTTGGAGTCAAATACCAGGGTGTATAAATATATCATAGACAGATATCATCATCAGAACAGTGTCCTGTACATTTAGAACCAAACCAGTATGTCAGACAGAGCAGTGGCAGGCTCTTCACCTGCTATTGGCATTGGCAACTAACATTCCAGCCCAGGTCGTCAGCACAGCAAGGGGACGTCTAGCCAAGTAGGTGGGTCACTCTGGTAGGCCACAACTGCCATGATGTCACTAGCGCCCGCTGTGTTGTTCAGCAACCCAAGGGTCTGAATAGGTTAAGAACTAGGTCATCCTCTTCCTCCCAGATACATCTGACACATACCCAGCCAGAAGTCGGTGGTAACCTCAACACACCAACACCCCACCACACTTAGTTGCGCATGGCCCGTGAGCGGGTACAGCTGGCTCCACCTTCCTCACAGCCGCCTCTGTCCCAGTCACAAGTACCCTCATCCAGGGAATCTACTAGTGGTCTGGCTCAGCGCTCACTATCATAGGCGACAGGTCGAGTGGAACTTAACACAATTTGAGAGGCAGTCAGCAGCTAACTTGGTCAGCGAAGAAAATGGGGCAATATCCCCCCCACATCTTGCAGTAGGCGAAATATAGATGTGGAGAGTGCAATAGGGAGGTCATGGTAGTATGGAGGGGTCAGCTACCTCTGCATACCAAGACCGAGGTTGGATTGAACGGACAGTCAGTTAGACGAGTGAACAACACACAAATCATGATGATGAGTAGCCGACACTCGCACACATTGGGAGCCGGTGAGGCAAGGAGCTTACATCATCGTCAGTGCGAAGAGGTAGGACGTCACGCTTCTGCGCGTCAGGCAGCGTGCGCAGCCAGCAAAGTGGGATGACTGTGGCTCCTGAGTCAGCAAGGGACTAGCAAGCATGAGTGGATGGTCTGTAGACCATGGCTGACCACGGAGGGTAAAAAAACCCTTCGGAGGTCCAGAAAGTAGCGGCACAGGCTCAGCGACGGCAGCGCGGCAAAGTAGTACAAATCAGTGCGGAGCATTGGCGGTAAAATCCGATACACGCTGCGTGTGGGCAGGGTTCTTTGATAAGCACCCCGAAGGAGCCGAATATGGGTATAATGTAGACTCTGTGGGCAGAAAGTAGAAGTCTGAGGCCAGGGACGCTAACGTTGGCCACAACGGCCCTGCGTTAAACACATGCGACGCGTCACCATCCGGTGGCCGGGGAGAAACGTGGCTATCAGATGTGGTGGTCCATCCTGCCTCCATGCAGCAGCAACAGCAGGCAGCAGCAACGCCCAGTGGCACGCATCCATATCCAGGCCAGTCTAAGTCTCCCACCACCTCTGCCAGAAGGGCATCTGTTTCACTACTGTATGACATGCCTCTCCTCCCGGTTCCTCGACACGCTCCATGCGCTTTCCTCGCTACGTCAAGGAGCACGCATGCAGTCGTATTCAGACGAGCGATTGCAAACGAGACAACAGGTATGCGTCCAACCATCCTAAAGAGGTGCAGCAGCTGCACCGTGCTCTCCTGTCCTCAAGTTGTTGCGGTACTGACAGTCCCTCCCTTCTTCCTACAGTGATATTAGACTCTATGACTCTCTGCACAATTCAGAGAAACTAATGGCTATTGTGCCGAGCCGCGATAGAGTTCAAGCCTTAATTTCTTTTCAAAAAGGCCAGTACCAGCACTTCATAAATATGTAGACAACAGAAGGTGGTCCAGAGTCTTGAGCTTATCGGTTGGTTCCAAGGTACACGCAGCGCGGACGTCTGTAGCTATAACTACGGACAGAGGCCATGTACACTCCTTTACGCCCACTGGTGTATGAATGTGCCTTCCGCCCAGAGAGACACACCAACCACTTGGACAGGATGACGCCGCTTTCACCTCCACGTTGTCCCAAGACTGCTGCTTCTGCGCCCAATTGTCTCCGCCTCCTCCATCACCGCCACCAACCATCTCAGCCTCCACAATAAGTTGTACTGCTCCATCATACCCACATGTGTAGAGGCACAGCGTGTCCACTACAGATTTCTACATCCTAGCCCATGCCTTCGGCGAACGAATCGACCCAGGGCGGCAGAACTGCTCCGCGTCATGCAGCAAGAAATCGAATGGTGTGGGACTTACTCCGCGCCGAACTGCATAATCTCGGAACCATGGTAACGGACAATCTGGATGATAACATGGTGTATCCGCGCTGCGCCACCGAAGAGGGATGGTCCCCCGCGCCCTAGCATGGCGTACTGTTTCAATCTGGTTTCTGTGAAAAGGTACCTGAAGTCTCCACTCTGATCTTCATGACAATCTGAAAATAGGCCCGAACTGGTGCATACCACTATCAATACCATCTACCTACAAAGCCATGAACACCCTCTCTCGAGTAGAGCAGGCGGAAGAACACGGCCTCCCCGCAACACACTCTGATATGCTATGTTTCCACCCGTTTGCGGAAATTCATCCTGCACATGTTTTGGACCGACTTATGAACAGAGAAAGGCCATAACGAATTTTTTTGATGATCAAGACGGACAGGAGTACTGTCCCCTGTGTACATACTTTTAGTCTCAGCCAGTGGCAGCTCATGCTGAACACGTGCCGTTGTTGAGACGCCATTCGAGCGAGGCCACGTTATTTGTCAGTCGCCAGGACTACGGATGAATTCTAACGTTCATTACCCACTGCTTCATCTCTCTTAACAGATGCTGACAAAATCGTCTGGGCAGGGGACTGGAACGTGGCGACTACATCATCGTGGACACATGATGTCCGGTGGGGACTGAAATGGAGGAGGAGGATGAGAGGACATTGGAAGAGGAAGGCAATATGTCATGGTGAAATGTAGTGATTTTCTACCCAGGTGGACAAGAGAGAGTGAGCAGACAGCTTGGAGGAGGTGGAGATGGAGACACGAGGCAGGGATGACTCCACAAGCACCGTGGGCAGTTACAGTGTGGAGAAATGCGGAAGGCAGGGAGAGCCCCCTCAGTCACTGTGCAGATGTCCCGCAGCATGCTTATTTGCCGTGGCTAGTTGAACAGCCGAATAGTCAGCATCCGGATCAAAAGTGATGACTTCTGGCTCTCCCCCTATTTGGCACCCTCGCTACCTGGTCTCACAAATCTGGGACAGCCTTTTTCCCAGCTAATTGCGGAGAGGGCGAGGACCAACGCAAATACTATAAGGAAATCCCTCCGGTAATTCAGTTTGGCCGCTATGCCTATGTGCGGTCATCGTCCCTCCTCTGACAGGTCTGACCGGGGTTCCCTATCAGCGCTCACGTACTACTGCCGCGGCGGCTGGCGAAGGGAAGGTGGGGGCGGGAGTAGGAGACAGTACCAGCTCTCCACAGCAGTATCCTAAGTCGGGAGTCACTAATGAGCAGCTTCCTGTTCACCACGCCTAGCTAGGAGGAGGGCAGTACACCAATCAGCACCAGAGACCTGGAGCATACCCCTGAACAACAGGTTGTGGCCTACTTGGACATGCAAGCTCGTCCACCCCAGTTCCAGAAACTCCACCGCATGGACTACAGAGCAGCCAAACTGATGTGTGGCCGCAACTTGCCGAGTAGCAGTGAGGAGAATGCTGTCCCTGGCCCGTCAAGGTAGTGTGGCATCAGAGCGGTGTGTTCATTAGCGGCGGTGGCGTTGCCATCGTTACTCCCAACGGAGAAACCCGCTTAGATTCCACGGGAAATGTGAAACGACTGACCATTGTCAAGATGAATCAGCGGGATCTGGCCAGGATATCCACACACCAATGCCTTAGTCGTCAGACACTACAACAGCCATGACGTCCTAGCACCCAAACCTGTGTATGAAATGAGTCCAGGCATTCAAACTACCTGCCTCAGCCACTATTCTGATGCCGGCCACTCCCGCCTGATGCCGACACATCTGCGACAGATACACCATCGCCACCCAACCCATCTATTACCAGGGACTTGTATTCGCCACCCACCCCACACTCATGTATTGGCCACTCTATAGACCTCATGCTGCTGTCTGTAGGTGCTGCTGAACCGTGACCTCACACACTGTGTCACTATTGTGCCACATCTAAGAACCTCATGGCTGCTTTTCGCTGCCGTCACCGCCACACTCTGTCATTGTGCCACTGTCTGACTCAAGCTTGCTCCTGCAGCCGTCCACCTCCACTCTCTGTCACAATGTGCGCACTCCTGTGGCCCTACTCCAGTTTTTGCCACCTCCAGAATGTCATTGTGCCACTCTCTGACCTCATGCTGCGTGCTGCGTCTGGCTGACATCCGCGAGACTACACCTGTGTCATTTTGCGCAACTCTGTGGCCTACTCCTGTTTTTGCCACCTCCAGAATTTCATTGTCCCACTGTCTAGAGCCTCATGCTGCTGCGACGGCCGTGACCTTCTCACACTGCGGTGGCTTCCTCGTGTCTTTGCCATCCTACCCAGAATGTCGTGTGCCACTGTCTGAACCTCAATGGCTGCTGCCCGCGCTGTGTCCACTCCACTACTCTGTCCATTAGTGCCCACGTCTGTGGCCTACTCCTGTTTCTTGCTCACCTCCAGAATTTGTATTTGTGCACTGTTACCTGACCCTCACTGCTGGCTGCCACCGTGACCTCCAGCACTGTGTCATTGTGCCACTCTGTCTGCCTGGTACTGTTTTGCCACTTCCAGACTGTCATTGTGGCCATGCCTGAGCCTCATGCTGCTTTGGCTTCCTGCTCGGCACCCTCCCACTCTGAGTCAATGATGTTGCCACCTGAGCCGTCACGCTTGTTTTTTTTATCCAGCGCTGGCGACTGCCATGACTTATTATCAGGCAACATTCCCCCTTGAGACTTTGGGTCATTTTTGCCTCTCTAAAGTGCCCCGGGTAAGTTGTGTATAGTGAAAGCGATTCTAAGACGCGGCGGCAGTCAATGTGCGATTTCATACTAAAACCAACATTGTGATGAAGACCAAAACCAAAGCTGCCCTCTCATAATTTACGCATGGCTCAACGTTCCTACCAAGACACCCTGTAGGACTACTGTGCAGCTGGAAATAGCTGCTTTTAACGTGCATTCGTCCCGAAGGTAATTCCGAAGGCACCAAATTATTCTTCTTGTCGGAAATTTCGGGCGAAGGATGGACCGAACCGAGAACTTTTGAGAAATTCGCCCATCTCTAATCTATATATAACTGATGGAACTACAGCAACAGTCATATATGTGACAGAGGGGGCTATAGCATCAGGCATATATGTAAAAGGTAGGGGGTCACAGAGTGTCATCATATGTAAGTGAATCAGCATGCAACATCTATAAGTGAGGAGGGGGAAACAGCAGTGGTCTATATGTTACAGAGCTGGCTACAGCTGCGGTCTGTATGTAAGGAGGGCATACAGTACCAGTCTATATGTGAGGAGGGGGACACAGAAGTGGTCTATATGTGACAGAGGTGGCTACAGCAGTGGTTTGTATGTAAGGAGGTGATACAGTACCAGTCTATATGTGAAAAGGGGGACACAGCAGTGGTCTATATGAGACAAAGGTGGCAACAGCAACAGTCATATATGTGAGGAAGGGGCTACAGCAGTGGTCTATATGTGACAGAGGTGACTACAGTAGTGGTCTGTATGTAAGGAGGGGATACAGTACCAGTCTATATGTGCGACAGATGGAGGGAACACAGAGCAGGCGTGTCTATATGTCGACAGAGGTGGCTACAGCAGTGGTCTGTAAGTAAGGAGGGGATACAGTACCAGTCTATATGTGAGGAGGGGGACACAGCAGTGGTCTATATATGACAGAGGTGACTACAGCAGTGGTCTGTACGTATGGAGGGGATATAGTACCAGTCTATATGTGAAGGGATGGGGATATAGCACTTGAGGTTCTAAAAAGTTACAGAGGGGGCTACAGCAGCGGTTTGTATGTAAGGAGGGGATACAGTACCAGTCTATATGTGAGGAGGGGGACACTGTAATGGTCTATATGTGACAGAGGTGTCTATAGCAGTGGTCTGCATGTAAGGATAGGTTACAGTACCAGTCTATTTGTGAGATGGGGGCTACAGCAGTGGTCTATATGTGATAGAGGGGGCTACAGCAGTGGTTTGTATGTAAGGAGGGGATACAGTACCAGTCTATATGTGAGGAGGGGGACACTGTAATGGTCTATATGTGACAGAGGTGGCTATAGCAGTGGTCTGCATGTAAGGATAGGATACAGTACCAGTCTATATGTGAGATGGGGGCTACAGCAGTGGTCTATATGTGATAGAGGGGGCTACAGCAACAGTCATATATGTGAGATGGGGGCTACAGCAGTGGTCAAATCCACATTGGATTTTCCGTGTCAGGAAAATCTGAAATGTAAACACCCTTCTCCCAGCGATTGGAGGGTGAGAGGCGTGGTGGTATAGGTTGGTCTTCCTGGCCCTGAAGTGCTTGGCCCAGAAATTATGCCCAGCTTCCATGACATGTCCATGTCCAGAGTCTTAGACTCACCATCATGCAGGGGGCAGTAGTGAGCCCTGGGGTAATTCAGTTGCTTCTATACAGAAGAAGAGCACCTGCCCAGGACAGCGCTTCTTATGGGATTTTGTCCATAAATAACAGAAATAGTGATGACAGAGCTGGGTAATGGGGTAAGTCCATGCTATCGCCATGTACAATAAATTCATGAACACCATGAGCTGATTTCCCCCATTGTGGGGTAACAGTGGGGAGACCTTGCCTCCCTCATCTCTAGTTATTACTGATACAATAGAGCGATACATTGTATCCCAGCAGGATTCTATCCTTCTCCTCGCTTTATATTCCCCTCTATTAACCCTTTCATAGAGGCTGGATGACAAGCGACCTGCCCAGTGCAGCGTATCATGTCCTGTGTGTCCTGCCTGATATTGCTCTCACCTCTTCCTCCTGGCTGTCTTTGTATTTTCTCTCTCACCTTGGAAACGCCTCTATCTGTCTCTTCCGCTCAGCTAGAGCGGCTCTCATCCCTTAGAAATCAATTAAGTGCAGCGTCGGCGCACGAATGTGCAGGAGAAACAGTGGAGACCATATTGCTATCTCCGCCGGAATTAACATTCACCATCTTGACTTAAGGATGAACCCAGGATCTGCAGCAACAACGTAATTAGGACAGCGGGCTCCTGGTCCCGCCCACATTCACCATCAAGCAGTCACTGTAGAGGGGGGGGTGGTAGATGTCCGGAGCTGGTCAGACAACACAGATAACTTCATTTCAGATCTCAATGTGCTAAATGAGTCCAAATCCTCAGTGCAGTATATCTGCTGTATTACATTAGAGCGATACAGATCTGATCAGTGTCTGGAGATCATTTCCCCGCGTGGCGGCTCGGTCTCGGTATGTGATGATTTTAAGGGGGCGCGGGGTAGAAGTAGAGTTAATACCGCAAGTTTATATTTCCCCTGAATGATAGTAACTGAATGGTCCCACCAGGGCCAGGACAAGGCATTATGGTGCCCTAGGCAAAAAGAATAAATAGCACACCCCCACCCCATCATGTGCTGTGCCTGACCTGATGCCGGTGCAGATCATTGCACCTTCCGCAGCTAGATGGCATAGGTAAAAAACTTAAAGGGGATGTATCGCTTCATCATCTCTCAATTCCTGAAATCCAGGGGGGGTTTCTTCCCCTCCCAGCTGGGTGTTTCTTAACTGAAGGGGGATGACATCATCCCCCTTTTCACTGTTCATGCTCACTCCTGAGTCAGTGGGTTCTCCCTCCCCCTCTATGTCACTGTGTCATTCCTCTCCCTATGCAGTCTTATTTTGTAAGAGCTGTTTACATACCACAGGCTGCTTTCAGTCTAGAGGTTTTTCTTTTGAACTCAGGCAATGTTTTCTTTCCTTCCCCACTGGGGTTTTTTACAGTTTAATCCAGTCTTTTATGAACTCATCCAGAGCAGCACAGATCCCGTTTTTTTGCTTTTCTATCTTTTCTATCTATCTTTTTTTCTATCAATCTATCCTATCTATTTTTTATCCTATTTTTTTTTTTTTATTTTTGTTTTTTCTTTAAACGTTTTTTTTCCTTTTTTTTTCTATTCATTTTTCACAAGGTCACCGAGGCCAATTTTTGCTGTTTTTCTGGATTTAGGGAAAAAACAGCCCGCCCGGGGGTTTCTTTTTGCAGCTGCTTGGCTGTAAAAGAGTGAAAATTGTTTTCCGGGCCCCTTTTTTCTGAGTTTAGAGAGGCTCGCTTCCCCCCAAATAAGACCGGGGGGGGGGAAACCCGACAAATATAAATTAGTTTAAACCCTCAGCCAATGGGAAAAGAAAGGGGTGGAACCGACCGGCCCCTGGGGGGAAAGGGTTTACAAAAAGGGGGATAAGGGGAAAACGTGAAAACAAAACGCTTTTAAAAATAACCTTTTAAATTGGGAAAGTTGGCTTTTTTTCCTTTGCCCCCTGGGTTTCCCGAAGACCATTTAAGTAAAAAGATACAACCCCCTTTAAAAAGACCCAAAGGGGATCAAAGTTGTTTTAAAAAGGGGCCATGTTGGGGTTTTTTATCCCCCCCCTAAAAAGGGGCTTTCCAACAGTGCAGGTTTTGGTGCAGTGTTTTTTCTCGGGGAATTCCCCAAAAATTTTAAAATGTTTTAATTTCCACGTTTTTTTTAACTTAAAATTTTAAAAACTTTTTAAAAAGTGAAGTGAACAATTAGTGTTTTTTACCACAAAACTTTACAAAACGGGGTTTTTATTTTTTCTTTTCTTGGGAAAAAAACTTCTAAACCCAATTTTGGGCAACGAAAAAACGGTTTTGGTTTTTAAATTAAAGGAAATTTCATTGGAGCGCCGTTAAAACTGCACCAAAAAATGCGCTGTGTGAAAGCAGCAATTAAATTTTTTAGAAGTTTGCTTTCCTATTACACAGTAGCACCCAAGTAATTTTGGGGTGCAATGCAACTGGGATACAGGTTTCTCACTTGGGTGCCCACTTTGGGCCGGGGACCGCACTCTGAGCTGCAAAAACCCCCACAGCATAGTTCCGGGTTTTGGACCAGAAGTGAATTTTCCTTTATTACCTAATTCTTTATTCCCCCTTCAAATTTAGTTTGATAGGGAAAGCATCAAACATAACTCAGGTTTAGGACCCGGATAAAAGGGAAAATCCCCCTAGGGGTACCTTTTTGGTGAACTGGCAAAAAAGAGAAGAAGGTGGGAAAAGGTGGGAGCCTGGAGTATAATACAGGATGTTAATCTCAAAGGATTTAAAATTATACAAAGGGGGGGGGTTAAAGCAAATTTTTAATTGGTTTAGGTTTTTTTCAGGAGCCGGGGCAGAAAAAGTTTTAGGGAGGGGGCCCCCAAAGGTTCCTGGGGAAAAGGGTAATTAATTAAAAGGAAAATTTAAGTAACCAATTCCCCGTTGATCAAGTTTTCAAAAGGGGTTAAAGGGTTTTTAATGGGGTTTTTGTAAAGTAGACTGAGCCAACAGGAAAAAGTGGGGTGTTGGGGCAAATCTCTGGAAGATAAATAAGGATGGTTTAAACCCCCCCCAGGATAGTGCAAGGATTTAAAGTCAAAAGTTAAAGTTAAAAAAAGGAAAACTGCACCAAACAGAATAGTTGGTTTCACTTCTGGAGGGGATAATACAGGAGTAAACTCAAAGGGTCCAGTAAAAAGGGTAAAGTAATGTTAAAGATCACAGTTGGGCCTGGGACCCGCAGATATTGAGTGCAGCTCTGGAGATTTTAAAACAGGATTTAAAATCGGGGTCCCCTTCAGGATAAGTAATGTTTTTTTAAAATGTGACAGGGACCAGCAAAAAAGTGAGGCCCGTCTGGAGGAAAAATACAGGAGTAAACTCCGGGTTCAGTACAGGATAAGTAATGTATGTAAAAGTGACCTTTTCACCAAACAAAAAATTTGGGGGGCCCGGCCCCCTGGAGGATAATACGGAATTTTAACTCAGGAAAATGGAAAAATAATGAATAAGTAAAAGTTTTGGGGAACTTAGGAAAACGGGGAAAACCAAACCCGGAAATAAGTATTTTAAGGGGGCCCAGCTTGGAAAAATTTAATAAACAGGATGGAAACTCAGGATCGTACAGGTTTTAAATTAAAAGTAAAGTACAAGTGAATGCACCAGGGAGAAAAAGTGAGCGCAAACTTTGGAATTTTAAAACAGGATTGGGAACTCAGGGGTCGTACAGGATTTTAAATTTTGATTAAAGGGGACTTTCAACCCCCAAAATTTTTTGGGTCAGGGTCTGGGGGATAATTTCAGGAGTAACTCAGGATCAGTACGGATAAATTAAAATTAAAGACATGACTGCACCAGCAAATAGTTAGGCCAGCCTCTGGAGGATAATACAAAGGGAAATGTAACTCAGGATAGTTTCAGGTTTAAATTTAAAAGTTTTGGACAGTGACTAGGGAGATAGGGGGCCCGCCAAAAAAAACGGAGGTTCGCAGGTCTGGGGGAATAAATACCGGGTGGGTAACATTTGGGGGGCCGGTTTTGGCAGTACGAAAAGGGTAAATAATTTTATGGGAACCCGTGACTGCAGCCAGCAGAAAATTTAGGGCAGTTGTGGGGGATACAAACAGGATGAAAATCAAAGGGTCAAATACAGGATTTAAATAAGGGTTTTTAAAAGTGCCCGCCCCCAGCAGGGAAAAGGGGAAAAGGGCAGCTCTGGGGATAATACAGGATGTAAAATCAGGTTTAGTACCGGATAAGTAATGATGGGACAGTGGACCTGGGAACCACAGGGTTTGTAAGCCAGCCTGGAGGATAAATTTCAGGGTGAAAATCAGGAAACCCCTTTCAAAGGAAAAAAGAAAATTATGTACCATTTAATGCACCAAAACAGATTTGTGGGAGGTGGAAAAAAGGGCTCGGCGGGATAATAAAGTTTTATGTAAGGGCTTTCAGGGAATTTAGGGAACCAAGGATAAGAGTTTTAAATTGTATGGAACATGGTGACTGCACCGCAAAAAAGCAGGGAAAAAATTTAGGTCAGCTTTTGGAAATTTTTAATTTTAATAACAAGTAAAGGTAACGCAAACCGGGAAAATTTTTCCCGGTATTAAGGGTAAGTAATTTTATTTACTGACCCGGGACCCCCCCGAAAAAGTGATGCAGCTTTTGGAGTATAATTTCAGGGGTAACTCAGGTCAAAACCCAAAAAAATAAGTAAAGAAAAGTACCCAAATTGGGTCATTTGGGGGGAAAAATCGGTGGGCCCGGTCGGCCCCCCGGGTTGCACCCCCGCAAATAGTGCAGGACCCATTAAAAACCGGAGTAAAACCGGGCACTATAATAATTTGTCAGGTGTAACCCCTTAGCCCCCTTGGTTTTCCCCCAAGTTTCCCCCTTTTTGGGGGAGGGTTTTATGGTTTTGTTCCCCCCCGGTTTCCGGGGGCCGCCGGGCCTACCTGTCCAAGGTCCGGACAAAAAAGGGGACGGGTTGTATCCTGGATTTAAAAGGGCCCAGCGCCCCGGTTTAATTTATTTTTTGCTGGGCGTTTGGGCCTATTTAAGGAACACGCCCCCAACACACCTTTCCCGTTTTTTTGGGGGTTTTGTTTTTTAGCCAAAATCTTTTTAAAAGTGCTCTTTGTCCTGCTGAAACAACCGGGGTACCCGTCCGTTCCCTACGGGTTTCCTTTACCTTTTCCTGTTTGACCCCCCTGCCCTTTACCGTTTTGGGGCCCCCCCTTTTGGGACCCCACCCCAAAAATTTTGCCCGCCGTTGGGCCCCGACCTGCCTTGGTGTTTCCCCACAAGGCCCCCAGATTCGTTTCTGTACCCCCCGTTTTCCCGCCGCACATCCCCAAAACAAAGTGGGCAGGGGGAAGATGGTAGCCACCCCTCCCCCAGGGAAGTCCACCCCCTTTGCGGGGGCGGGTTTTTGGTGAAAACCGGGGGCTACTTAGAAATCCGGTTTTCCCCGGGCGGGGGCTTACACCAAAGCTTGGGTTGGGGCCTGCGGAATCCCCCAATAATCCGTTAAAGTTACGCAAAGGCCCGGGATTCGGCCTGGGTACCTTTCCCGTTTTTTTTCGGGAGTTTTTCCCCCACGGCTGTTCGGCCAAAATTTTTGGCGTATTTACCAGGGTTTGCCCGGGCCAATTTTGGGTGGGGATAACTTTTGGCCCGCTCTTCTACCTCCTTACGGCAGGTCGCCCCCCTCCCAGGCACCCGTTGCACCTGATCAGGACCATTTCCCACATCTTTCCGCTTTTCCTTTTAGTTAGATGGGATCCCAGGAAATGCCTGGCTTCATTGGCTCCAGCCACCTGGAGATTTTTGGGGGGCACCAATTCCCCCCCGGAAGGGGGGTAAGGTTTGCCTTTTTAATTAACCCCATTTCCGGAGGGGGCCTTGGGGGCCCGGGGCCAAATTCTTTGGGAACCAAAAAAATTCCCTATTCGGCTTTAATTTTCTGGGCCAGCCTTTTCCCCCAGGGGGTTTTCCCCAAAGTCTTTGGGGAAAAAACCTGGCCCCCACCCCTCTGCCGGCTTGGAGGGGGCTTTTGGGTCCAAACTCCGTCAGGGCGAAATTCCACTGTGGGTCACCTACTCCGTTTCAGTTTCCCCCACACTTTTTCCTTTTTTATTAAAATTTAATTTTGGGAAAAATGAGGCCTTGGGGGCAAAACCCTTTTGGGAAGGTCTTTTTTGGGCCCTATTTAAAGGGTGACCCCGTTTGGTTTTTGGGGCCTGCCGTCCCACTCGGATGAACTGGGTTTTAGTTGGGCCTCCGCCCATTGACATTTCGGGGGGTTTGGGGGGAGGACAACAAGAGCCCCCCGCCTTTTAAGGGGGGGTCGTCCGTCCCCGGCCCGGTTTTCCTTTGTTTGGCTCCCGTCTTTCCCAAATTCCCCCACACTCTCCAAGGGGGTTTCGGGGGAAATGAAGGGTTGGGACAATCGAGAGAGCCCACCTTTTTTTCCAAGGGGAAGGGAAAACTCCCCAAATTTTTTTCTGAGGGGGGTTTTTTGCTTTTTAACTTTTGGGGGGTTCTGGCCACCCTTTATTGGGGAAATGTCCCCGGGGTGCTGGGAAAACTTGCGCACCTTTTGGGGGTTGAAGGGGGAGGAATCCCCAAAGGGGGTCAGTGGGGCCTCCTCCATTTTTACCATTCCCGAACCCCTGTGGGGAATTTTTAAACCGGGGCGACCTTTCCCAAGGGGGACCGCCTTTTCCTTTATTCGGGGTCCCCGGAGAAAAATTTTTTCGCCAAGCTCTGGTCTCCAAATTTTCTTTTCCCGGGGACCCCTCCGCAGAAACCCCTGTTTCGTCTTCCCCGTCCCGTGGGCCCAATGCCCCAAAAGGACGCGATTCGGTTTCTGGGGACGGTGCCCCTCGTTTAAAAATAAAGGGGCTCTTTCAAAAGGAAAACCTTTTGAACTGTGTTAGGGGCCCCCGGCCCCCTTTCCCCAAATTTTTCCCGGGGCCCTTCCTTTGGTTGCAAGAAACCTGCTCCTCGACCCCCCCGAATTGGGGGCTTGGAAAAAACGGCGAAATTTTCCGATGGGGGGCCCTTTCGGGCCATCGCATTGGGCCCTTCCGGGGTTCTCCCCTTTGGCCCTTCGGCCCGCCCCAGAAAAATTTTGTGAAACCTTTTTTGGGGGTGCCCCACTCAGGTTTCCAAGACCTTTTTCCCGGAAGTTTTTGAAGAAGGCCTCCGAAACGCTGGCCCCCGCACCGGGGCCGTTTGAAATTTTCCCATTTATTTTCAAAACCCCGGGGTAACCCCCTCCCCCAGGGCCCAAAATCTATCCCCCTTTTCCCCTTTCCCCGGGGAATAAAGCTTTTGACGGGTGCATTCAGGGGAACCTCCGTTTAAAGGGGTTTATACAAAGGTCCCTTTCCTTTTGCCTGCGGGGGGCGGGGTTTCTTTGTCAAAAAAAGGATGGTACTCTACGACCCTTTATCGACTAAACGGGGGCTTTAAAAAAATTCCCGCCCTCAAAAAAATGATTTCCCCTTTCCCGATCTCGGAGTGTTTTGATCGCCCGCGTGGCCCGAAATTTTTTTTTTCCAAATTTGGGACGTTTCGGGGGAGCAAACAACCTGATCCGTTCCCCTAAAGGGGAAGAGTGGAAAACGGCGTTCAACCCAGGGAAAGGGCCCTTTTTAATTTCTGGTCATTTCCATTCGGTTTCTGCAAAAGCCCGGCCTTTTCCAAAATTTTTCGCACGGATCTTCCGGACCTTCTCTTTGTTTTGTTCCCCCCGGGTTAAACCTTTTTATGACCCTCCTTTAACTTCTCTCCCCCGCCCTGAAAGATCCCACCCCACCACGTTGGCCTGGTGCCCTTTTAAAAAATCTCCGGGACTCCAATTAAAGCCAAACTGGAGAAAATGGGGCCCGGTTTGAGCGCACCCGTTGCCCTTTCCTGGGTTTTCATCGTTTTGGGCAAGGGTCTCCCATATGGATCCGCGCTAAGGCTGTCCTTTCATTTTACAGGGCCTGACCAAATGGGGGCCTTTTTTGGGCTATCCAAAGGGTTTTTTGGGGTTTGCGAAATTTACTTTTCCCGACATTCTTTTCGGCCTTTTTCCACGCTCCCTGGCCCCGCTTGGGGCGGGATCAAGAAAAATCCAACCCCTAAAAACCGGGGGTCCAGAAGGCTCAAGAAGCCCTTTGAGGCTCAAATTTGCCCTTTGGGTTCAGTCCCGGGTTCTGTTCCCGCCCGGACCCCGTGGTTTTCCCTTTTTCCTTAGGTGGGCGCCTCCTTTATTTGGTTCAGGAACTGCATTTAAAAGGGGAAACTGGGCCCCTGGAAAACGGGGTACCCCTTTCGGCTTCTTTCTCTGAAAACCTTACTCCCCGCCGAACGAAAAGATTCGATTGGAGGTGTGAACTTCTGGGGCCAAAAAGTTGGCCCCAAAAGAATGGCGGGACCCTTGTGGGAGGGGGGTCGGGCCCTCCCCTTCGAAATCTTCACGGGAAAAACTCAAAAACCTCCCTTTTTCTTTTTGGGCTGATTTAAACCCCTAAATTTCCTTTGCAAGGCCAGGGGTTTCCCCCTTTCTTCCCCGCCCGGTTTTTACTTTTTTTCCCTTTACCTTTCGGCCAGTGGGGAAGGAAATGTAAAGGGGGGCGGACGCCCTTTTAGATCCCCGGACAAATGTGGGCTCAGAAACGCCTTTGCAGGGGTTAAAAATTTTCCCCCAGAAAAAGGCTCCTCACCCGGCGGCCCCCGGGGGAAACTTAAAAAAATCTACCCCAGGGAAGGGCGAAAGTCCGCCCCCGGATTTTCGGGGGCCCCTTTTTCTAAAGTTGGGGTACATTCTTCCCGAACTGGGCCATTCCCGGAGTGGGATAAATCTTTCAATTAATTCCCCTTTTGGGTATTAATGGTGGCCCACCCTCCCCTTTTTAAAATGTTAAAAGACTTGTCTCCCGGCCTGGGAATTCCTGTTTCAGTAACAAAAGGGCCCCTCGCCTCAAAACCCCGGGTCTTAAGCTTTCCTCCCCAATGCCAGAAAAAACCCCTTTGGGCCCATTTTTAGCCCCTGGAACTTCATTTTCGAAACCCCCGGGGCCACTCGGGGAAATTTCCCGGGCATTTTGGGGGGTGAAAGAATTTTTGGGGGGTCTAAAAAAGGGTCCCCTTTTGTCCCCCCTGCCCGGGTTACCCTTCGCCCATCCCCAAATTTGGGCCCCCAAAATCTTTTTCCCCGGGACGATTTTTTTTATTTTGGAAAATGGGGGTCCCGTAAAATATCGTCTCCGATAGGGGGGGGCCCTTGGTTTTTTTGGGCAAAGGGTTTGGCGGGCTCTGTGGGCTCAGGGTTTTGGGTTTACTGGGACTTCTCCCCTCGGCCTATCCCCCCCTCAAAACCAAAGGGAGGGAGGGGAGGGGTTAAACCCCAAGGGTTTTGGGGGCCCACCGGGGGGATTTTTGTTTTCCGCCCCCGTCAGGGTAACTTTGGGCTACCTTTTCCACCCCTGGGCGGAATTTTTATAACAATTTTCCCTTTTGGGGCCCTGAGGGCCGCAGGAGCCCTCCCTTTTTTTTTTTGGGGTTTGGGGGGTAAAATTTTCCGCCCGCCTCTTTTCCCCCGTTGCAAAGCGTGGTCGTTCCCCCGTGGGGTGCCCAAGTACGGGGCATCAATCGGGGTTGAAACACGTCCAAAGGGCCCTTCTACGGGCCTTCCCGCTTCCCCCAACCCGAAAGGGCCAGGTGACAGGGTACGGGGACCTGCGGCCATATTTAAAGCCGGGGTTTATAGGGTTTGGGGTTTTCTGGGCCCAAATACATTCGCTTTTAAAGGGGCCCTGCTACAAGTTGGGCCCTAAGTATTTTTTGGCCCCTTTTTTGGTTCTTCGGAAATTAAACCCGGTGGCCTCCGAAAACCCGCCTGCCCCCCCCTCTGCGGGGTCCCGAACTCCTTTCCCTGGGCTCTCCCCCAAGCCGTTTGGGTTTTCGAAATGCTTCTCCCGGGGGCTTTTTGCTTCTCCCGGGGGGCCAAAATCAAGTAAACATCTTTGAGGCCAAAAGGGGAACCCGGGGAGAAGCAGTGGGGGGAAGCCGGGGTTCCCTTTTTTATTGACTGGGGGAAAGGGGGTTTGGGCCCAGGAGCGTTCGGGGGGAACCCGAGGGCCCAAACCCCTTCCCCCTTTTACCCCTTTCTAGGTTCCGAAAAAAAGGGGGGGGAAACCCAAGGGGGGAGGGGGGGGGTACTGTATGGGGGTCCGGGGGGGTACTTAAAACTCCCTTCCCTGGCGTTGGGTTACAAACCCAAAAGGGTTGCGGGGGTCCCGCGAAATTTCCCCGCCAAAACCACGTTTTAAAACGTGACTGGGACCAGCAGAATATGGGGGCAGCTCTGGAGGATAATACAGGATTTTTAAACTAGGATCATTAACAGGATAAAAATGTATGAAGCAAAATACTGCAAACCCGCAGGGAATGTGAGGGGCCGCCTGGAGGAAAAAATACAATGGATTGTAACTCCCGGAACCCCAATAAGGTTTTTGTATGTTTTGTACAGTGATTTCCAACCCCGGCCCGAAAAGTAGGCAAACTGGAAGGATAATTTCCCAAATATAACATCAAAAGATTGGGACAGGAATTAAATTTTAATTTTTGGTAGCAGGGGCTAAAAACCACCGGGAAAAATTTGGTTGAGAAAAAGCCCCTTTAAGGGTTTTCAAAGGTCTTTTACCCCGTTAAAGGTTTTATTTTCAAATAAAGAAAATCTTTACGGCTTCACCCCAAAAATTTTTTCCTCGTGGGATTGGGGGAAAGTTACCGTCGGATCAAAATTTTCAAATTTTAAGGGGTTTTTTTTGGGCGGGAAGTGCCCACAAATTTGGTTTTAAAAATTGGCCGGGGTTTTAGTGCCTGGGAAAACCAAGGGGGGAATTTTTAAATTAAAGGAAAAAAGAAACAGGATTTAAAAATAATTTTATAGTACAGGTCCCCTTTGGGGGGAGCAAAAATTTTTGTTTGATTTAAAGGTTTTTCGGATAGGAAAAAACCCAAAATGGGAAAAATTCAATCAGTACAGGGGGGTTTAAAAGGAAATGTTTTACAAAAGGTTGAAAATGGCCCCCCAGCAAAAGTTAGTGCCGGTCTGGGGATAACCAATGAACCAGGAAACACTTATAATAAGGAATGGGTTAGTAAAAAAGTGAAATGCTCCCGGCAAATATTGAGCGGGGAGGCTCCCCGGGAATTTAATCACAGAAAATAAAGCATACTAAATTTTGTAACCCCGGGACAGGTTTGTAAAAATATCCCCCAACCCCCCGGTAAAAACCATTCTATTTTTCTAAATTAAAACCCCCCCTTTTTAAAAACGATGCTTAATTTTAACCAAAAACCCCTTGGCCTTTAAATTTTAAAAAAAGGGCGTTTAAATTTATTAACCCACCCAAATTCACCAGAATCATCTCCGCTTCACAATATTTTTTTCCTGTGATTGTGGAATGATTACAAGGACGGACTGGATGCAATTTTATTCACAATTATTGAAGTGTTTTGTTGTGGATGGAAGAAGCTGCAACAGCATCACAATTAGGTTCTGGAAGATCCGGTCATGAGCCGCTGTGTAGATACCTCCAGACCAACGCAATGGTTTCGGGGTTTATTTATTTTACTAATTGATATAGCACCGCTATATACCACAGCGCTGTACAGAGATTGTCATCAGTCACATTGCTCCCTGTCCCCATTGGGGTCACTGTCTAAATTGTAGATTAACCTATTAGGATTTTTTCGGAGTGTGGGAGGAAACCAAGCAAATACTGGGAGAACATACTAACTCATTGCAGATGTCACCCTTGGTGGGATTTAAACCCAGGACCACAGTGTTGCAGGGCAACTGTGCTAACCACTGAGCCACCATGCATCACCCTGCTAATCACTGTGCCAGCGTACTGTGCTGTGATAACCACTGAGCCACCGTGCTTTACTGTGATAACCACTGAGCCACCATGGTTCACCTTGCTAACCACAGAGCCACTGTACTGCAGTGTTCTAACCACTTAGCCACCGTACTGCACTGTGCTAACCACTGAGCCACCGTACTGCACTATGCTAACCACTAAGCAACCATACTGCACTGTGCTAACCACTGAGCCACCTTGCTTCACCATGCTAACAACTGAGCCACCATGCTGCACTGTGCTAACCACTGAGCCACCGTACTGCACTGTGCTAACCACTAAGCCACCATACTGCCCTGTGCTAACAACTGAGCCATCATGCTTCACCATGCTAACAACTGAGCCACCATGCTGCACTGTGCTAACCACTAAACCAAGGTGCTACACTATATTAACCACTGAGCCACCCATGGTACACTGTACTAACCACTGAACCACCATGGTACACTGTACTAACCACTAAGCCACCATACTGCACTGTGCTAACCATTGAGCCAACGTGCTGCACCACGCTAACCATTAAGCCACCATGCTGCACACTGCTAACTATTGAGTACCTGTGCTGTCCAACAATACTTAACCTACATGAAAAGGATACAAATAGCCAGAAAAGGGCCCCGGGCTGTACGGTAACATGTTTTCTACTTTGCCAATTATATTTTTTGTTGTACAATTGTTTTATTATTTAAATCAATGTTCATCACTGGGTTCTATGTTCAGTGATTTACTTTTATCTCTCCTTCGTAAAATTATTCTTGGATTTTCATGTATTATTACTGCAACTTAGTGCAATTTGCCTACAATGGTCATAAGAGCCCGGATTTTGGACTTTGATACATTGCACATTAAAGATGACACTTTTTGCAAAATCAATGTGGTTATCTGTAGCTTTTCTAACCTATTCAAGGGTCAGTACGATGAGTGGGCAAAGGTAGGTGATCGCTTAGGGCGCTGCTTCATTCCAAGCAAAAGGGGGGGGCAAGGAGGCAAGGAGTGGGCTGAAATTTCCCTATGGGGGCACTATATGCCTTATTTGCCAAGGGCACCAGAAGACCTTGTCCCAGTCCTGTATTTATTCGCCCATCACAGATAATCCTGGCACTGATTGGGTTAATGGCCCCCATGGTGGAGAAGTATCAGCGAAGGCGGCGGCGAAGGGAAGATGCTGAGAATATTCAGGACGGCTACTTAATTCAGTCTGCTTTTTCCGTGTTGTAATCACTCCTAATTAGAGGGGGAGGGGTTGGAGCTGACCCCCAGTGCTATAGGCCCTTAGGGGTTTCCCCCCCCTGGCGGCGGGTTCTCCTGGTGGAAGCGATGCTCTTGGTCTAGAGCCTGGTTATAGTGACCTGATTACAGGACGGATACCTGCACCTAATGACAAGGATCTGAGCCTTGGGCGGCAGCAGCCTGGCTCTGGGGACACCTGGTGGACGAAAGATGGAACTCGCCAGCACTTGGCATCCGGCACAGGCGCTGGGCTTCTTGGAGGGAAATATTGCAGCTACATTTAATATTTAAGGCTTTATTTTCAAAACTTTTTTTTATTTGACTTTGCAACAATAAACCAACATTGTTGCAAATTGCTTTGTTTGGTCTGAGCACAGGCTCACGTTCTCCGTGCCCAAAATCAGGTGTGTGTAAGGCTGGTACCAACCAATATAGAATGGCAAGCAAAAATTACCTAAAAAAGTTACTTTTTTTTGAAAAAATATATGAAAATATGTAACTAGTAGTGCCATGAGCTACTTGCGTTTCATTTAAGTCCGTAGCCGGGAGTGGGAGAGCAGGATCCGGCATGTATTGGGGAGCTCCCGGCGTGTCCACGTGTGCTGCGCCAATAGGGGAAAAAAACAGCGGATAGGGGCTGGGAAATCAGTGCGTTTCGGGGCTAGTCCTGCCCCTTTTAAAAAACCGGTTTGAAGAAGGGGAGGACTAGCCCCGAAAGTCACATGTTTTCCCCAGCCCTACCCTGTTGTTTCCCCCTATTGGCGTCAGCAAAGTGGCCGCCGGGGCTCGCCATACTTTGGATTTGGATCTGCTCTCCCACTGCGGTACGGACTAAATGAAACGAAGTAGCTCTTGTAGCACTATGTTACATATTTTCAGGATTTTTTTCAGAAAAAAAAGTAACTTTTTTAAGGTAATTTTTTTGCTTGCCATTCTTATTAGTTGGTCTGTTCTGGATTAGGGAGATCCTTTATAGCAAGCACATAGCAGTGTTGGAGAGCTATAACTTTTTGCTATATATGCCTATCTTTTTATATATGGTGTGTAAGGCTGGGGTCACACGGCATTCTGCCGATACATTAAATGTATACGTTTGGATGGTCAAAACAGTATCCAAATGTATAGCTTGACGTTTTCATTGACTACAGTGGTAGAAACATATAGTCATAGTGCAGACTTTGGACTCTGTGTCACATAGCTGGCGTTTGGATACTGTTTTTGAGATGCATCCAAAAGCGTGGTCTATACATAGAAAAGCATAGTGTACCCATCCAAAAGCGTGGTCTATACATAGAAATGCATAGTGTACCCATCCAAAAGCGTGGTCTACTCATACAAAAGCGTGGTCTACATATAAAATAGTGTGATCTTTCCATACAAAAGCATGGTCTATCCATACAAAAGCATGGTCTAACCATACAAAAGCGTGGTCTACACATACAAAAGCATGGTCTAAAACCCTACAAAAAGCGGGGGTCACACATTTAAAAAAAAGTGGGCTAAAACATACAAAAGCTTGGGGCAACCATTTCAAAAGCGTGGGTTTCACATACAAAAGAGTGGTCTACACATTTCAAAAGCATGGTTTTAACATACAAAAGCGTGGTTTACACAAAACAAAAAAGGGGGGTCTACAATAAAAAAAGCATGGTCTAACCATCAAAAAAACGTGGTTCAATACAAAGCGTGGTCTAATCTACAAAAGCGTAGTCTTTCCCCTAAAAAAGGTGGGGTTTTTACAAAAACAAAAAGTGTGGTCTACTCATACAAAAGCATGGTTACCCCTACCAAAAAAGTGGTCCTTTTCATAAAAAGCATGGGGCTATGTTTGGTATTTTTTAAGCCTAAGAAGAAGAAAAAAAGACATGGGGCCCACCCCACTTATTTTATTTAAAGGAAAAGAAAGTTGTCAAACTAAAAGGAGCCCTGAAGGGTCGGAAAAGGGAAACCGCAAAGGGCCTCACTAAGTTTAAAAAGAAAAAACCCCCCCCTAACTCTGCCCGGGGACCCTCATATTTTTGAAAAAGGGAAACCCCGGATGAACAGTGGGATTTGGTTTTGACGGTAGGTGGACCCCTGGCCAAACCCCGCGATGATAGTAAGCCAGCCAGGGAACCGGAATCTAAAATAGCCCCGGTATTTACCCGAGCCGCCGCAAAGCGGGATGGAATTGGCGGCGTTTAGGGGGTCCAGGGCGTTACCCCCCGACGTGACTGGGTTGCGGGGGGCGGCCCCGGGGTTAAAAGCGTGGTACAAAAACGTAATCCAAAGGCGTAGTCGGGTATCAGGCAGAAGGTCAGGGGCAGGCGGCAGAGGGTTCAAGGTCAGAGACGGACAGGACGGTCAGGGCAGGCGGCAAAAAGGCAAGGTCAGGATAAACGTTAGACGGAACGGGGGCGACTGGTACAGGATAAGCATACGGACTCAAGGACACTTCCAAAACTCACTCTAAGCACACAACAATCTGGCAACAGTGCCGGGGGGCGGAAACATTATATAGGACAGTGCCGGCAATAAGCCTATTACCGGGACACTGGGCCCTTTTTAAATTTAAACCTGCGATCGCGGCACGCGCTTAGGGGGCGCGACAGATGCGCACGACGCCGGGGATGGACAGAAGCGCGTTCACGGAGCGGGGCCGGGTAAGCGAGCCGGCGAGGGGACGAGGGTGGCCGCGGGTTGACCGCGGTTGCCCGCGCCGCGCCCTGGCAGGCAGGGGAATCTGGCCGCACAAGGGGCAGCGGCGCCCGCGGCGCCATGACAGTACCCCCCCCTTAGGTCTCCCCCTCTCTTTTTTTCGATGTATACCTGCGCTCTGAGTTTTCTGGTGACATGTATTGCTCATGTTCTGTGTCCCTCAGCTGACACGTTCCTCTGGCCCGAACCCCTTCAGTCGATGAGAAAAGAAAACGCTTCCCACTCACTGTCTCTGTGCCAGCCACCTTCCCTTGACCTCAATGGTTGTCATCCGATTTCGGCCACAGGAGGAAGGCGAGACAGCCCCGGGAGAAGCGGATTCAAGATCCACAGGCTTGAGGAGGGTGTCATGGGAAGGCGTTCGGGTTCACGCAAAGTCGCGGAGGCAAGCGGTCAGCTTTGTAGGAAACCGGGTTAAGCTGACGCGAGTTACCACAAAAAGGGCCCAAATTTTTGGGCCTCTACTTGTAGCTGGAACCTTAAACTAATGTATCTGGAACGATAGCCAAACCCTATCACCAGGATTTAAATAACAGGGGGAGGTCTCGGTACTATCGGCCTGAATTTAGTTCGGTGGAAGCCTGAAGCAGGGCCTGACGAGTGACCTGCCAGAGTGACTTGAATGGTCTCGTACTTGGGAATCCACGGGCTGGAACGTGTACACGGAAACTGATAGGGGGAGAGGTGGGCGGGGAGGTAACCCAAACACAATAAGAATTAAGTGGGGTTCTCTGCTTTTGATCTGACTATCGACCAGCTCTCTGTGGAATTGTCGCTTGTGAATGTCTCGTCCCATGGGGTCGAAGTGTCAGATCCAGTTATCTTTGCCAGGGCAAGGGACACTAATATTTGTCGCAAGATGTCGCGCTAAGATTTTGGTTGACCCTCTCCACTTGCCCGTTGGATGATGGGAGGTTACGCAGATGGAAAAGTACCAGCTGAACCCGATTAACTGAGTACACCGAGCCCGGCAGAACTTTAGTTACAAACTGGTCTCCCTATCAGAGGTGATGTGCGTGGGGGAGCCCATGTAACGAAAGATAGGTGGAAGAAGAGCCTGGGCTTTGCTGGGGTGACGAGGGTAACCCGGGCGGGGCTCGAATGAGCCATTTTGGAAAACCTGTTCTAATCCACCACCCAATATGGACCGTGTTTCGGATGAGGGCTGGCAGGTCAGTGACAAAGTCCGATTAAGCAATTTGGGTCCACAGGCTTCTCAGGCCACAGAGAGAGCAGAATAAAAAGGTAGGACCCGCGGGCAACAAGAGCACATGGCAGAGACAAGTCCCGAACGTCTTGCATGAGAGTTGGGCCACAGTAGTATCTGGAGATGTGTTGTACGGACTTGTGAATCCCAGGATGGCCGCAGTTTGGGACGAATGTCCCCATTTAAGGAATTCTGAGCCGCAAAGCAGGACGGACTTAGGGCTCTTCCCCGGTGGTTCCTGTGAAGGTTCACAGGAGCAGCAAGCCAGAAAGCCTTCCGGAGGAATAGTTGTGCTGTAGGGTGGCTCAGGCCCACCGTATCAGAGCGATTTGGAGGAGCGTCTGCCCTGTCGTTTTTTTCAGCCGGGTCGGAAGTGTAAGAGGAAATTGAAACGAGCGAAGAAAAGCGACCACCCTGGGATTGTCGCGGATTCTAAACGGCTGGGCAGATTGGAGATAGAGAAGGTTCTTGTGATTCGTGTATATCTCGATGGGGTGGAGAGCCCCTTACAGCAGGTGACGCCATTTTCTTGGGCCAATTTTATAGGAAAGAAGTTTCCGGTCACCATGGTGTGTTGCGCTCGGCTGATGGTGATTTCGGTTTGGAGGGAAGTAACACTCACACAAACTACAGTCGCGCAATTTCCTCGATGGATAAGTGTCTTCTTGAAAGTAAGATCGGGCATATTTGTGCATCCAAACGAGGAGGCGATTCGTTCTCGCTAAGATAAGAACGCGCGTGCTGGGTGGTCCGGTTTACGTGTGACGAATCAAGGAGGGAACGCGTCATGCGATGCGCTCGCGTTCAGACGTTGTGAACGCTCTTGAGCCTCGGGAGGCCAGGATTTGGGTCGGCAACCCTTCTTGGTTGGGGCATCCAAGGGAGCCCAACAGAGATTGAGGAACTGAGGAACTAAATTGCCTATAATAGTTGGCAAAGCCTACGAACGCGAATGGCCCACTTGGACGAGGCCATTTGCAGGACTGCTGAGAGGCTTGGCGGGGTCCTTCTGAAGCCTTGATCTGTCCGATGTACCCTAAAAAGGGCAGTGAGGTTGCGTTTGAACAGACCACTTTTCCTTGCTTGGATAAAGTTGGTGACTCCAGAGACGTCTGAGCACCTGGCGGACGTGGTGATGGTGGGTTCAGGTCTGGGAATAGATGAGAATATCGCCAGATTTAAACTATAACACAAACGTATAGAAGGGCCCGAGATATCATTCACAAAGTTTGGTAAAACTGCGGAGCGTTACAGAGACCATATGGCTTGACAAATATTCGAAAATGGCCATCACGGGTGTTAATGGGGTTGTTCACTACAAAGGATTGCTTTTTCATGTTAAAAGATCTTGTAAAAACAAATCACTTCCAATCTATGTCCATTAACAGTGTGCCTACCTTATTCTGTGATATACCCTCTCGTACGGAGGCTGCATCAGCTTCTCAGGTCACTATACGCTACAGACCTGTTTGATCTATCCTGATAGGCTGCCAGCACTGGTTGACTATAGCTACCAGACCTGGCTTCTACTTCAGCTAGTAGAAGCAGTAAAAAGCCCCTGATTTCAAAGTGAAACCAAGATTACAGGACTGAGGTGAGATGAATCAATGTAATGAGACAACCCCTTTAAAAGGCTGTTTTCCACTCGGTCACCCTTCGATGCGAATCAGTTGTAGGCTCACGGAGTAGATCATATTTGAAAAGAATTTTTGCGCCAACGTAGGCGATCAAATAGCTCGGTGATCTAGGGAGGGGGTACCGATTCTTGTCTAGTTAATTTTGTTCAGGCCACGGTAATCGATACTGGGCCGGAGGGTCCATCTTCTTCTCGACGAAGAAGATATCCGGGCTCCGCTGGTGATGATGACTTGCGTATGAAGCCTTTGAGTAGGTTCTTTGGATATGTCGGTCATTTGCCTTTGTCTCGGGACGGAAAGGGGTAAAACTCTGCCTCGAGGAGGAGATAGTCCCAGGCTGCCAGAATCAAATAGGGCATCGCCCCCCCCGCCCCCCCTTCCCCCCCCCCCCGCCCCCCCCCCCCCCCCCCCCCCCCCCCCGGCCGATGCGGAGGCAGAGATTCGACTGGTTTTTACGAGAAAAACATCTGCATAGTCCTGGTATGGAGCAGGGCAGACCTGGCAGTGGACTTCGTAGGGTTTGGTAACGGCAATCTGAAGGACGGGCGACTGCCGGAAGGGCATCGTGAGTGAAGGACGGACCCCTCGATGAAATCTCGCCTGTGTTCCAATTTCTGGGTCGGAGCATTGCTCTTGCAACACCAGGGGAGGCCCAGGGGATCTAAGAAGTGGATCGAGGCAGTACGAGAAGCTTCAAAGTGTCCTGATGTAAACGCCCCTATCTTGCAAGAAGAGGGGGGCGCGTGCAGAACCGAATGGCTTCCTTGAGGCATTCGCCACTGACGGAGGACCTCGAACTCGGGTTTCTGCTGGGAGGTCACGGAAGCCGTTTACTGAGGACCCCAACAGTGCATGGCTAATGAAGTTACCGGCGGGACAACCGAGTCCAGGAAGGCGGTGGTCTGGTAGGTGCTTTCCGACGGGTTCCGCAAAGAACCGAAATGGTCAGCGGGGAGAGGCCGCAACTGCACCTAGGGATGCCTCTCTACGACCCTAGGTGCGGGAGGTTTCCCTGGCGCACACGGGGGACAGTCTCCCAATGAGTGACCGGATCCGCCGCAGTAGAAGCACAACTGCCTGAGTCGTCGCTGTGGTGCGTTCCTCTGGGTGTCAGGTGTGCCCTTTCCACCTGCATGGGTCGTCCTCAAGATACCGTTGGCGGAGAAAGTGGAGGGCGTTGGAAGGAAGGTGCTAAGCGAGGTTAGCGGCGTGGTCGGGTGGTTGCGTTGGAGTCGGAGCTCACTGTTGTTCTTTCGGCAAACGGTTTATCGATCCGGGTGGGCCAACCGAATCAGTTCGTCCATGTGAGGTAAGGCGGTCTCGACCCGCGAGCTCGTCTTAATACGGTACCGAGAGGCCTGCCAGAAAGTAGCCACCAGAAGATCATTGTTCCAGTCTAACTCCGAGGTAGAGTGTGGAACTGCACAGAGTTTTTGTCCCCAAAGGTGGAGCGCCCTGACGGAGGCGGAGCAGTGCTGCGGCAGCTGAGCAGGTACGACCAGGTTCCTCATAAGGGGGACAGTTTCGGAACCCCTGGAGGAAAGGCTTGCAGGGTAGCCCAGGCCAGGCTTCGCCAGTTAGGAGGCTAATTATGAAAGGCGGGCTCGCTTAGCCCAGCTCACGCGCAGGGTAATTGACGTCCAGCCATCTCGATGTGTAAGAACACGACTGATGAAATCCTTGCTATTCTTGGGGTATCCATCTAGCGAGCGGGAGGCGGGCAGATGCAGAGGAGGTCCCGGTGCCAGAGCAGGAGGAGCTGTGGGCTGCAGGAGCACCAGGTGCTGGTGAGACGGCAGCCGGTCGCAGGTGGAGGCAGGCGGGCCGAAGGTTCTGGGGCATTCATGGGCCGCGACGCTGGTCGATGCGCGACTCTGCTGGGGGACGGCCGTCGTAACGTCCGGAGTTTCAGGGCAGAGGTACCCTGGCGGGATTCCATGGCCAGATTGTACTGTGACGGTACGGTGGATCCGCTGGACCCACCGCAAGCGGTGTTGTTAAGCCACGCCAGGGAACGGAGTCTAAGTAGGCCCCGATTGTTCACCAGATGGCCGCCGCAAATGCGTGTGATGACTTTGCTGCTGTGCGTCGAGGCGAATCTACTCAGGTCGTTACCCCTGACGTGATTGCTTGCGGTGGCGGCCGGTGGACAGCGTGGTACAAAATCTAATCCAAAGGACGTCGTCGGGGGACAGGCAGAAGGTCAGAGGCAGGCGGCAGAGGTTCGTGGTTCTCAAGACGGAACAGACGGTCAGGGCAGGCGGGCAAAACAGGGCAAGGTCAGGAAAACGTTGCGGACGGAACTGGTGCTCGGATATGCAATACGGACTCAGGACACTCCAAACTCACTCTAAGCTCACCAACAATCTGGCATCAGGTTGCCGGGGGGCGGAAACATTTTTATTGGACCAGTGACCGGGCAATAAGGGCCCAAATTACCGGGACACTGGCCCTTTAAATTTAAACCAGCGGATAGCGCGCGCGCTTGGGGGCCGCGCATTGCGCACGGACGGCCGGGACGGGACAGAAGCGCGTTCACCGGATGCGGGGCAGGTAAGCGAGCCGGCGAGGGGAACGAGGGTGGCCGCGGGTACCGCGATGCCCGCGCCGCGGCCCTGGCAGGCAGGGAAACGGCCGCAGGGGCAGCGGCGCCCGCGGCCGCCATGACAATTGGGCTCTTCCTTCTTCAATAAACCATCAAGTCTGAGTTTGGCTAATAGTTTGAAGGGATTGCTCTATTCCCGCTCACCATCTTGACTGATTCCATAAGTATGTATGTGGGGGGACACTTATTACAAGTGTCCAATGGGATGGGAGTTATATCCATGCTCCGGGGGGGCTTGGGAGTCACCATATAGTGATAATGGGGTTGCTAAAAAAAAAAAATCCCACCAATAACATAAGATTATATCAAAGAACACACAAGCACTTACTCCCCGAGCTGAGCTAATGCTTCAATCCAATACGAGAAGCCGGGCATCGATCTGCAGCTGAAACCAGTATAAGTGAAATCCACAAACAATAATCTCACAGTTTCACGCACGAGTCAATGAAATACTTCCTTTCCGCTCATTCAGTCAATGCCTCAAAAAACACTGCGCTATATGTCAGATCTTGTAACTGAACCTCGAGGCTGTGTTGCTTCCGAGGGTTGTTCGCGCGCGCAACTCACTCCCTTGCAATTGCGTGATACTAAATGTGAGCGCAATGTCCATTTATGTTTCTGCATCCTACCTGTCTTCACGTGGTGGCCATTTCAACACATCATCTCACTCCCTATAGTGGAACCTATACATGTTACAAAAAAAAATCTAAAATCTTATTCTTTATGTTTTTAAGTCCATAGCGCGCACGTATAATGGCTTTTGGGAATGCACCACGTGAAGAGGGTGGTGCTCAAATGTAGGCTTTTCCTTTTTATTTTAAATTTCACTAAGAAAAGGTGTTCCCCAAAGGGAGGTTGTGTTTTTTACAATTACGATATGTCTGGTTTTTTTCATGGATAATAAAGATGGGATTTTTATTTTACTCTTGGCCATAGAGACTGTGAGATTATTTTTTGTGGATTTCAGTAATATAAGATTGGCAGTGTCGTATTGGGGTGCTAGGGCCCATAGGTGGAGTTGACTCTAGGGGCCCCCGTTGGGTGTTTTTGTGGCCACCGGTGGGTTTACTTAGGGGCCACCAGTTGACTTTTTGGGGATTATTGCCTAGGGGCCCCAGTTACTGTTTCTTGGCCACGTGGGTTGACTCTAAGGGACCCGTTAGCTATTTCGGGCCCCCCGGGGAATTTCTCTAGGGGCCACCGTTGAGTTTTTCGGGCCCCCCCGGTAAATTGATCTAGGGCCACCAGTTGATTGTTTGTGGCCACCGTGGAGTTACTCTAGGGGCCACCATTGAGCTGTTTCTGGGCCACGTATTTTACTCTAGGGGGTTTCCCCAATTGAGTGTTTTGGGCCCCCGGTGGAGATGACTCTGGGGGCCCCCGTTGAGCTGTTTCTGGGCCCCCCCGTGGGTTGACTCTAGGGCCACAGTTGAGTTTTTGGGGGCCACGGTGAGTTGGCTCTAGAGGGGCCCCCAGTTGAGCTTTTTTGGGGGACTGGTGGATTTACTCTGGGGCCCCCCAGTTGAGTGTTTCTGGGCCCCCCGGTGGGTTGACTCTAGGGGCCCCCAGTTGAGCTTTTTGGGGCCACTGGGGGAATTATTAGGGGCCCCCATTGGTTTTTCTTTGGGGCCCAGGGGAGTTGACTCTTGGGCCCCCCAGTTGACTTTTTCTGGGCCCCCCTGGGGTTGGAATCTAGGGGGTCACCAATTGGCTTTTTTTGGGCCACGGTGGAGATGACTCTAGGGGGCCCTCAGTTGAGTTTTTTGGCCCCCGTGGGGTTGACTCTTTGGGGGCCCCAGTTATGCTTCTGGGGCCACTGATGGAGTTGACTCTAGGGCCCCACCAGTTGAGCTATTTCTGGGACCACTGATGGAGTTGGCTCTAGAAGCGCACCAGTTGAGCTGTTTCTGGGCCCACCGGTGGAGCTTATTTTAGAGGCCCACCCTACAGCCACTGTAAATGACTGTACATGCCCCCCTGTATCTCTACTTTTCTTTCGATCTCTTTTCTTTTTTTGCCCCTTTTAAAGGATGTATATGCGGTTTAAATACAACTCCAGGTCTTCCATGCTCAGAGCCCCACCAGGGGGTTTACTTTCCCCGTGGCCCGTCCGGGCCCGAAAATTGGGGTGATATTTTGGGGAAAAGGGAATCATAACTTCTTTTTGCCGTTCTGCAGTGTGGTCACTCGCCAGCTCCGGCATATAACACATCATCTGGCGAGATCTCCTGTCCCACGTGTTGCAAAAGGAAGAGTAATAGCGATAACTGTCCCTAGCTAAATGTACCTCAAAAGTTCACCCTCCTCCTACCATCAGAACGTCTGTCCCTGACATGACCCTAACAGCTTTCCCTCAAATATGTCCCTGAGCTACAACTGACCCTAATACAGCGAGTGAATGTCGAACCCAGCGAGTCGTGATCAGTGCTAAGAGAAACTAGACAAACATGAAAACTGTATTTCTCAAAAACGACAAAGTCCCAAACAAGACGAGGCTGTCTGTGCCTCTGTTTGGAAGATTTTACAAGGACAGCATCATGGATGCCCAAGGTTCATTGAGGCTACCCTGACTGGTCTGATCCCACAAAAGAGCTACCTGAGCACAAATTTCCTAAAAAGTTCCTGTTGCCTATGATAGAAAGTTTTCAGGACACACAGGGCATTGTAGTTTGCTGTGTATGAGGCCCAAGGACCATAGACCGGCCTCGGAAAGTGAAGGATCAGCGCCGCTCTAGGAGGATCTTTTGCAGAAGAGGATGTCTCAGTGAAAAGGATGCAGGCGCGGGGCTGATGGAACGCGTTCCCCTTCTGGAGAGGTTTGTATTCCCGTCTGCTCACATATTATCTTGCCCTTTTCATCTCTCTGCAGACAGACGCTATCCCTCCCTAATTGTTGACGATTAAAAGCCGGCAGAAGAGCAAAGCATCGGCCCCAGACATTTAAAACGGATCAATTTCCGGAGAGGAGCAGAGAGAAGGCGGCTGCAAATGACTCCTGCCATGTCATTGTGCCTGGCTGCGCGGATAGGGCGGCTGATGGATACAGCATGGAGGAACCCTATCTAATTAGGCAGTTCCTCCACACGCTGAGGGCCTGGCTGCTGCACAGCTGCGGGATGCCTCACACCTGTTGTGTCTCGTCTATGGGAGCATGTGCTTTTGTCCAGTCTGGCAAAGGGAGGACATGGAAGGCGGGCATCCCTAATAGTTGGGGAGGGGGGATCCCCACAAAAGAGCCTTGCAGGGCACAAAGGGAGCAGCTGTTGCTATTAAAGTACTTACTGGCACCTCAATTCAGCAGGGCTGAATGCTTCCATCTGGGAAAAGCATCGGGGAGGAAATTTTCACTCATCTTGGTCCCTTATAGGAGGAACCCAGCCTATTATTTGCTATATGTTAAACTGAATGACGCGGTGGACCCCAACTAGAGAGACAAACAGTAAAGTTCGAGTCGAACTTTAACATAAGGGTTTGGTTCGCGGTTCGTTTTCCAACCCAAAAAGTAAATGGAGAAGATTTTGGGTTAATTTTTATACTATAAGGTGGGGAGAAGCTGGAATTACATTACCAATTAAAAAAATGATTTCAAACTAAACTTTTTGGCATGGTATGTTTTAGCAAACCCAAAGCATTTGATAAAAAATTTTTTTCCATGTATATGAGAGTTAGGCGTTATGTGAGCTCAAAGTCACAAATAAAGTTTAGGGTGTGGGAAGATGCCCCAGAAATCCCAAAACTCCCTATATTGCTGTCTAGGGAAAAGGAAAATGCTATCTAAGTCTTGATTTCCTAAGCTTTCTGCACACCCCCAAAATAACTACCTAAAAAATCTAAATAGCAACTTTTCCTTCTAAAACGCTAATAAACAAAAAATTTTGCCGCATTCAAGCAAGCAGACAGAGAGAGTCTTCAGAAAAAAGTGCGCTGAAAAAAATATTAAATGGGTGTTGAACGCCATGGCGAACTCGAACATTTACTCGAACGAACAGTAAATTGTCCAGTTCAAGTTCAAGAAAATCAAGATGATCGACTCAAACTTAACTTTTCTTGAATGGTTCGATCAACACTACTCAAAAAAAACAAAAGAAACCCCAAAAATTACAGCAGCGCCCTCGAAAACATTGACGCTAGTGAAAACAAGGGATGGGGTGGTGGAGATCCATGTGGCAATACAATAACTGTCCCCAGCTAAAAGTACCTCAAAAAGTTCACCCTCCCCTACCATTAGAACTTCTGTCCCCGACAACCCTAACAATTTCCCCCAAAAAAATTTTTCCCGAAACACAACTGACCCTAATAAACGAGTGATGTTGAAACCCCGTAAGTCCGACCGGTGCTTCAGGAACAAAACAAAACCCAAAATGTTTTCTCAAAAATAAAAAGTCCCAAAAAAGACGAGGTGGTTTTGTGCTGAAAAGGGGTGTGGGGTTCCACTGGGCCCGCAAGGGGAAGGGGAAAAACCCCCACCAGGGAGCAGAAATTTAATAGGGCCCCCGGGATTCACCAGAGCCCGCCCCAAAGCGGGATGGACTTGCTGCGGGGAATCTATCGGGTCGTTTCCCAAATTTGGGTGATATGCTTGCGGTGGCGGCCAAGGGTGGGCCCAAAAGGTACAGAATCGGCAATCGGGCCGTAGTGGGGGAACAGGCAGGGGGGCCCAGGGCGGGGGGGGCTGGGGTTCAAAGAAGGGTGGACAGCAAAAGGGTAAAGGCGGGCGGCAAGATTCTTTGTCGGTAAACGTAAGAAAAGGGGGTTGGGTACATGGTAGGGAAAAAAGGGTTTTCCCTGGAACGTTTCCCACAGTAGAAAGAGAAACTAAGGACGGGCCCAAGGGGCTGCCGGGAAAAGGGGCCGAATTAAATAGGGGGAAAGTCCCCGGTAATGGCCTTTTCCCAATCCCACTGTCCCCCTTTAAATTTCACACTCCCCCGGGGGGGGGGGCGCCGCGCACCGGCCGAGGGACAGAGACGGACGGGACGGGAGCTTTGGCCGGTAAGGGGCCCGGGGCCCACGGGCAGAGGATGAGCGGACCCCGGACCCGAAGTGGGGGAAAGGGGGGCGCCGCTCGGGTGGGGCCCCGGATGCGCCTGCGACCCGGACAGGGTCCGGGGCTGGACTCCCCCCCAGGGGGGGGGGGGGGGGGGGGAAAAAAAGGGTGGGGGGGGAAAGGAAAAAAATTTGGGGTGAAAAAAATGTGGGTGGGTTTTTAAAAAGGGTAAAAGGATTTTTGGGGAAAATTGGGAAAGAAAAATTTTTAAAGGGTTTTAAAAAGGTTTTTTTTTTTAAAAAAGAATTAGGGATGAAGGAAGGAATTTTTTTGGAATTTTGAAGGGAAAAGGATTTAAAAACCAGGGTTTTAGTACCGGGGAAAGGATTGGGTTGGGGAAAGGGTAAAAAAAGGAGTTTATAGACCCCCGGGGTTTAAACGCTTAAGGACCTCAAGGTTCCAAAAAGGGGGGTCCCAGTTTTAAAAAGGGGATTTTGAGGGGGAAACATACCCTGGCTAAGCCACCCCTTTAACACCCGGGAAAGACTGGGGGAAAGGGGCTTTTCCCTTTTTTTTCGCCGGGCCGCCTTCATCAGTCAAAAACGCAGGGAAAATTTAAAGGAAATTGGGGGGTCAGGGACCAAAGGGCCCCCCTATGCCTGGACCACGTATCAGCACCCGGGACCTCGGATGGGATGCAGGGGGAGAGGTGGGGGGGGAAAGAAAAGCCGTACCCCACTAAAAGGAAAAGGCACCCGCGGACTCTGAAATATTGGGGGAAGAAAAGGGGCCCCAGTCATTTTCCCGGACAAATAGGGGGGGGCCGCGGGTAACATCCCAGAACTTGTTAAACTCTCTCCACCTGGGCCATTCGTTTTAGGGGGGGTAAGCTGAGGAAAAATTCCAAGCTTCACCTGGATTGAGAGAAAAAAAGGGGCCCGCCAAAAATTTAGAAACGAACTGCACCCCCCTCCAGAGGGAATTTTCCCAGGGGGGAGACCTTGCAAAACCCAAAAAAATGTGGAAAAAAATAGCTCTGCCAGGCGTGGGGAAAAAGGGCCCGGCCCCGGGCAAAGGGAAAAAATTGTGCCATTTTAAAAACCCGGGTCCAAAAACCCAAAAACCCCCAAACAACGGAAAATTTACCGGAAAAAGGGGGTTAGGTGGGTTTTAATGAAGTCCATCGCTACGTAAATTTAGGGGTTCCCGGGGAAAGGGAAAGGGGTTTCAAGAGACCGGGCCGGCTTGTGGCGGGGAGCCTTTTTGGGGGCACAGGAGGTACACGCCTGACAAACCCCTTTTGACATCCTTACGGGGCCCCGGGCCACCAAAAACCCGGGGAGACCGGGAAAAAAGCTTCCCGGCCCCGGGGAAATCCCCGGGGCCACCAGTGGCATGCCCCCAACTTCGGGATACGCCTGGGAGCGCGGGGGGCGGACATATTTTCCCCCGCGAACGTTCCAGAGGTCGACGGGGGCTAGGGGGTAAGGCTTTCCCGGGGGAATTAAAGTTTAAACATATTAGTAGGGTTTTAAAGAAACACGTGTCGGGTTGTTTTCTTCACCCACCACATGGGAGGCAGGGGAAAAAGGGCATCAGCCTTCACGTTCTTTTGGGAGGGCAGAAGGGGAATCGGGAAAATTTAAAAAGCGGGAGAAGAAAAGCGACCACCTAGTTTTGCGGGGTTTTGAGTCCCGGGGCCTTTCGGGAGGTACTGGGGGTTTCCCTTGGCCCCCAAAGTAGTTTCAAAGGGGAAACCCGGGGCCCCCTTTCCAGCAAAAAAATCGCCATTCGTCCGGGGCCATTTTTATGGCTAAAAAAACCCCCCGGTCTCCGAGGGGTGAAAATTCCTCTCGCCTTAAAAAGTCTTAAAAAAAAGCCACAAGGGGACCTTTTTTGGGCCTGGGGGCCCTTTTTTTTGCTTGGGGACTGCCCCAAAAGGCGCCTACCGATGGGGCGCCCTACTTCAAGCAAAAGGGTTTCGCTGGGCCCGGCCCGCAAAAAACCCGGGATAAAACCCAGAGGCAAAGGCCATCTTTAGTTTGGGAAAAGGGCTCCTGGGCCTGGGAAGGCCAGCTGTGGGATTAGCTTTTTTTCTTTGTAAGGGCCAAAAAGGGAGCCACCGCGGGGAAAGAAGTGCGATAAACGGGCCGGAAAAATTTTTGCAGAAGCCCAGGAACCGCTGTATGGCCCCAAACCCCCCCTGGGCGTGGCCATTGTAATACGGGTGACACGGCTTTGGGGG
The DNA here is from genome assembly GCA_025379985.1 of Phyllomedusa bahiana. Classification (NCBI taxonomy): domain Eukaryota; kingdom Metazoa; phylum Chordata; class Amphibia; order Anura; family Hylidae; genus Phyllomedusa; species Phyllomedusa bahiana. Next base: position 122,300 of record JAODAL010003206.1, read on the forward strand.
CCCTCCCTACCCTTTTGGGCCGAAAAATATAACCCAGAAATTGGGGGGGGGGCTGACTTGGGGGAAGAACACTTCCCTAGCTTGGCATACAATGATTTTCTCGAGGCGCCGCAAAACACTTTAAAGGACTTTAAGGCGGGGAAGGGCCAAGATCAGGAGAGTAAAAACAGGAGTCGTCCGAGACCACACACTAAAGAGAAGATCCGAAACTCATTCCCCGAAATCCTGGGAAAAACGGGGAAGGGGGCATTACACATTTCCAAAAGGGATCAAACCCGGGGACTCCCAAAATCCCCTTTTCTGGTTTGAAAGGGCCCTCTTTCCCTTCATCGGAACCCTTTCGGGTTTGGAAAAAATTGTAGGGCCCCCCTCAAACCCTTGGAGAAATCCTTGCGCCCCTCAGACGGGCCCAAAAAGCTCTGTGATCAACGGGAGAGGTACCGGGTTTTTTACCGTGATCTTGTTCAGACCCCCGGGAGTTTTATTCAGGGCCGTAAAGGGAAACCCTCCCCTTCTTTTCCACGAAGAATCCCCCCCGTGGGAGAAAAGGACTTTCGTAAAAAAACCCTTTTTGGAATTCTCCCGGATGTATTTAGACATGGCTTGATTTTCCCCGGAACCCGGGTAAGGGTTTTGACTCTGCCCCCAGGGGGACTGGAACCCCGCAGCAAATCAATCGGGCATTTGTATGGACGATGTTTGGGGGCAAGGTTTCTGCTTTCTTCTCGGGGAAGACATCAGCAAACTCTTGATAAAAAACCCCCGCCAAGGGGGACCCCTAGAAAATTTAGACGGTACCGGAGAAGCGGTAAGCACCGGGGAGGTGCCACCAAACAGCGGGCCGACACTTTTGGGGCCCCCATCGCAAGAACCTTTCGCCCGTCCCGCCCGTCAAGCCCGGGCATGGGGCTGCAGCCACGGAAGGCCCAATAGGAAAGGGGTAGGAAACCGGGGGGAACACATTAAAAGACAGCCCCCTTTATGGGATGGGCCCCCACTTGAAGGGACATTTGGGTCCGTAAAGGTAACCGACTGGGTCGCTGAGGGTTTTCCCCACTGATGGAGGGGTTGGATAGGGGGTTTTTCCAAGAACCACGGGAAGATGGGTTGAACACCAGGGCACGTTTCCCAAAAAGTTTTCCCGCCGAACCCCGGGGTCCAAAAGGGAAGGGTTTTAAAAATGGGCCCGCTTCCCCTGCGACCAGAAAGGGTATGTTTTAGACGAGGAAAAGAGACTGCACACCCCTAGGGGCGCCCCTCCCCAAAGAAGCCTAGTTGCCCCTCGCCCCCCTGACGCCGTTGGGTTTGGGGCATGCAACCCCTGAGGAATGTTTTAGGCCCGCCACAGGGGAAAAACAAAGGTTTTCCTTACCCGTTGGCAAGTTCCTGCGGATTTAGGTGGCTTATCCACTTGCAGGGGCCCCTTTCCCACGTCTGGCTGGGAAGGGGGGGTGGAGGCCCTAAAACACCCCCGGGGCGGACGGGACAGGCGGCGTGGAAAACTTGGTTTTTTGCTCCCTTTGGGGGAAACCCCCTCACGTTTTCTCTGCGAAGCGGAAATCAAAACCGGTTAGACAAATTGTTTAACCGCTTAAAGAAGACGGAGAGTCCCGGGGGGCAGAGCATCCTTAATCTGGCCCCGGAGAGGCCTTTTCCCTTTAACGTGGCGCACAACCTGCAAACTTCCAAAACCAACTCCGATGCTAGTTTGGGGGAACTGCAAGGGTAGCCTCCCACAGAGGCTTTCCCTTGCTGGGAGGTTTTTAACCCGGGCGGTTTCAGCAGACGAACACGGGCAGGGCTCTTTAAAGGAAAACCCCCTTGGGAATTCCTGTAGAAACGTCACCAGGTCAGCGGTTTACCGGAATGGGGGGCCCCGGTCCCAGAAAAAGGGTTGCCCAGGCCCGGGCTTTTCCAAGAGGAGACTGACCACAAGGCCAAACCTTTTGGGTCTTTCCCGGGAAAAGGGAAAGAAACCCCCATAAGTTCCACATGAAAAGGGGCACTGGGGGATTAAAACCCCCCGCAGGCCTTGGGGGGCCCCCCTCAAACTTTGTCGGCATTGGGCAAGCGGGGCTTAGGACCAACAGGGGCGACTGTCACGGGGGGAACCACTTGGGAGCCACTCGCCTTTCGATTTGGCCCATGACGCTGCCTCATGGACGGGGAGCGCTCGAGCTGCTGTGCTTGCGCGCGGGTCCCGTTTCGGGTTTCTTGAAACCCCGACGGGGTGATATTGGGGACGCTCAGCAAAGGGCGCCTTTGGCGGATCCAAGGCCCGGGGTCCCCTTTCTGTTTTTTCGGTCCCCCAGGTGGGTCCCCCCTGGCCACCGCAGGGGATGGGGGTAAGCCCACACCCCGGGGGTGGGAAAAAAAGGGGTTCCCCCGGTTTTTTAAACCCGGGCCCACCGCAAAGCGGGATGGGCTTTGGGTGCGGCCGGGGAAAACTACCAGGGCCCCTTCCCCTGGCGGGGCCCTTTCCTGCGGTGGCGGACCCAAGGGGAAAGGGGAGGGACAAATCGGCAATCAGACTTTTTAGTCGGGGGACAGGCCCAAAAAAGGTCAGGGGCAGGCGGTAGTCCGTGACATGTGCCTCTGTTTGGACGATATTACAGGGACAGCATCATGGATGCCCCGGTTAATTGAGACTACCCAGACTGGTCTGATCCCATAAAAGAGCACCCGGCCCCAAAATCCTAAAAAGTTTATTTTGTCTAGATAAAAGTTTTTCGGACCCACAGGGCAAATTTAGTTTGTTGTTTTTTGACCCCAGGACCATAGACGATAGGAGGGTCTATGGGTGACCCCTTTTCCCCAAAACCCAGGGGTTGACAATTTAAAAAAGGAACATCAAGTAAGCAATGGGGGAAAGGGACTTGGTCGAGGAATCAACCCTTTTCCCCTCATGTGCATGTGTGGCTTTTTACCTGGGGCAAGAAAGGGGTCAGGCATGTGATTTTACAAAGTTCTGCCCGGGGCTCCTTGGGGGGGGTTTTTGGGGGGGGTGCATCACTTACCTGGGGAAAAGATGGCACCGCGATGCATCATGGGAATCAAAAAAAGGGGGGTGGGAAAAAATGGGGGGCAAAAATTTCCCTTGGGGGGGTTTTGGCCTCCCCATTAAAGCCCCCCGATAAAAGATTTTTAAAAAATGCATGATTGGGGGTTGTAAAATTTTCCCAAAAGCTGGGAAGGGGCCCCTTGCAGCCCCCCGTCCGTTTTTCCCGTCAATTCCCCTTTCTTGCCTCCGGACCGCGCCCCGTTTCGGGGTCCGTTAATGTCACGTGGCGCCTTTTTGTTTAAAAAAACCCGCTCCCGTTTTTTCTCCTTATGGCACCCCCGGAAATGGAAACAGAACCCCAATTTTTGCCCCCGAGGTCTCCTTGGTGAAGTCTTCATCTCCGGGGCACGGGAGGGAGCTCACCTTCTGCAATTCAAAGCCCCTGAAATTTAAGATGCGACCTGACGGGGTTTGGGGTTTAAATTTCCCCGAGAAAAGAAGGAAAAACCTTTTTTTTGAAAGAATTAAAAAAGAATCCCCATTCTGCAGAAACAAAAAACTATTTCTGGGCAGAATAATTAAAATGTGGGGAATTATCCCCCCCGGGCCCCGGGAAAAGGGGCCCGCAACCCCCCGCCGCTCAGACTCCTGGGAAACCCGGGAGCACGGGGGCACAAAAACATTGAAATGGGTTGAATTACAGCTCCTGGAGAGGCTGAGGTTCTGCTAGAAAATACACAGGTGCAGGGGGCGGGGGGTCATCATTATGTGGTGGAACATTCTAGAATGTTTCTAATTTTTCCCCCCTTTTAAATTTGCTTTAAAAAATTTCAGACTATTAACAATACATTTCTGTCTTTAGTTTTTTTTTCCCTTTTTTAAGTTTGAGCCCTTTCTTACTCCTCTTGGTACACAAGGTTCCCTAGTTAGGACCATTTTTATCTGTACTAGGGGAGGGCCCGGGGTGGTGGGTATCAAATTTTTTCTGTTTTTTTTACAGCGGGCCCAAGAAATTTGTTTTTAATTACTGACAACTTTTAACCCTTTACAGCTCTGTAGCCTTTTGCCTGCGTTTAAAATTCCCCCCCATCACCCAAAGTTCCCCTAACAGCCTCCGTTGGGGTAGCAATCTGAAAAAGTCACTTCTGTAAGCCCTGACAATTGAAAAGGAAGTGGGAGTCTGAAAGTGAAAAAAAAAAGGTTTTTTAAAAAAAGCCGAACAGGAAGGGGAGCCTTAAGCTGTAGAAAAAACCCACAGCCTAAAAGGAAGTGGGGGGGGCCCGAAGCCCGTAGAACCACCCCAAAACCTGAACAGGAAGTGGGAAACCCAAGTTTAAAAACCACCCACACCGGAAAAAGGAAATTTTGGGGGCCTGAAAAAGAGAAAACCCCCAAAAAACCTAAACAAAGAATGGGAAACCCGAACTGTAAACCATCCAAAACCCCCTTTAAAATTAAGTGAGCCCCAGACCTGAGAAGGGGCCCCAAGCCAGAACAGGGAAAGGGGAGCCCGAAGCTGAGAACCACCTACAGCCTGGGAAAAGGAAAGGGGAAACCGAAAACTGTAAACCACCTACAGTTGAACCGGGAAAAAGGGGCCGAAGCTGTAGAACCACCTACCCGCCAACAGGGAAATTTTTAGCCTAACGTAGAAAACCCTCCACAGACCGGGAAAATTAAAAAAAGCCTGAAGCTGTAGAACCCCCCCAGCTGAACAGGAAAAAGTGAGCTTTAAGTTTAGAATTTGCCCCCGCCTGAACAGTAATTTGGAGCCCGATGCCGGCTGTGAAGAGCAGGATCTGTAAAACAGCCTGATTAGAAAACCCGTGATCATCTGATAACTTTGTGTTCAGCCAATACAATCCAGACTGATACATTTCATCTGCACTGATACAGTGTAACAAATAATTAAAACATGAGATTTTGCTACGAATTTATTGGGCCTCACTGAAAAAAATTTTCCCCTTTCTGGGGCACAACTGTGGGAACCCACCCCCCTCACTGTGAAAAAATTTCAAGGCAATTTCATTTTTCACACTTAAAGTAATCAAGAACGTTTCTATTCACTGACAACAAGCGGAAATGGTGACAATTCTGAGAACTTTAAGTAAATGAAGTATTGAAGAGTTGCAGAACTTTTCATAATATATTGAATAATGGGATTGTGTTAGGACTTTTTATCCTAGAGGGATTTCAGTAGCACTGACAAGTATGGGAGGCACGCTAGACCTGCCTGTCAGGTTGGAAAGGGGTGGAGTCAGGGAGGGACTTATAAAAAACACAGTGTAAAGCCTACTTTGGCCCCCCCCAATGGACTCTTGGGGGAAAAGAATAAGTTTTCATGTTTTCAGCCTTGCGACCACCATTGGTTTGTCTGTCTTTGTAACCTACTTTGCATTGTCCTTGGTTCTTATTTGGGCTGTTGCGCCGCCCTTGTCTAAGGCCCTTCGATCTCCTCCTCCCATGTCTCCGGTGCTGTAAGAGGTACAGGACTCCTATGAGGAAGCCTCCTCTCTGGTCACTTCTCAGCCAGACACTTCAGGGATCAAATAAAAGGGTTTTTAAAATTTTAAAGTTTTCCCCCGTTTGTTTTCGGGGATTTGGGCAGACTGCGCACGGCCCGCCCAAAACCCCCATCTTCAAGGTGACATCGGCCCTTTTAACTTTGAGGACGGGGGGGGGGGTTGGGGGGTTCACTCATCACCGGCGGGCCAAAAAATCTGTCAGCTGCGTGCGGAGAAGACGCCAGTAATAATTCACCATCAAGAAGAAACTTTCCCTTTGTTAATAACACAAATTCCACTGAATATTTATAAGAGCCTAGAACCTTGTACAGTAACAGACAATGACGTATATTGCAGTATACAGGAATGTACAGAAATATACGACATATCTAGCAAAACACAGGAATGTACTATACAATGATATATATAATAAAATTAACAATACACAGAATTACAATAATAACAACATAACAAGCAATACAATGGAAATACAACCAAAATTTTAACATCAATAAAACAAAATACAATACAAAAAATACAATGACATATCTAGCAAAACACAGGAATGTACTATACAATAAATTATACAAAAAAAAACGAATGACAGTTCAGCAATATACAGGAATGTTATACACAGCCTAGTAAAATATACAATGACATATCTAGCAAAACACAGGAATGTACTATACAATAATATATATAGCAATACACAGGAATGTACAGTAATATACAATGACATACCTAGCAATACACAGGAATGTACAACAATATACACAGCAATATACAATAATACACGACAATATACAATGTCAATGACATATATAGCAATATACAGCAATATATAGTAACATACAACAATACACAGCAAAATACAGGAATGTACAGAAATATACAGTAATGTAGAGCAACATGCAATAATATATATATATATATATAATTATATATATATATATATATATATTAAAATAAAATATACATAAAACAAAAACACCGCAAAATACAATGACATATCTAGCAACACACAGGAATGTACAGCAATATACAGTGATATACAGCAATATACAGTAATGTACAGCAATATATGGCAATAGACAGTGTTATACAGCAATATACAGTGATATACAGCAATATATAGTAACATACAATAATACACAGCAACATACAGGACTGTACAGCAAAGTACACATCAATATACAGGAAAGTACAATAAAATACAGTGATCTACAGCAATATACAATAATATACAGTAATATCCGGTAATTTACAACAATATACAGTAATGTACAGCAATAAACAGTAATGTGCAGCAATATACAAAGATATACAGCAATATCCAGTAATCTACAACAATATACAGTAATGTACAGCAATCTATAATGAGATATAGAATAATGTACAGTAATGTACAAAAATATACAGTAATGTACAATAATACACAGCAATATAGAATGTTATACAGCAATATACAGTGATGTACAGTCAATGACATATATCTAAATAAGCAGTAATGTACAGCAATATACAATGACATATATAGCAATATACAGCAAAGTACAGCAATATATGGTAATGTACAGCAATGTACAGTAATATATAGTAATATCTAGCAATATACAGAAATGCACAGTAATATACAATATTATCCAGCAATATACAGTGATATCCAGCAATATACAGTATTACACAGCAATAAACAATAACATATATAGCAATATACAGCAATCTACAGTAATATACAATAATACACAGCAATATAAGGTAATGTACAGCAATATACAATGACATACAGCAATATACAGTAATGTACAATAATAGCCAATGACATACAGCAATATACAGTAATGTACAATAATAGCCAATGACATATATAGCAATATACAGTAATATCCGGTAATATATAATGTATAGCAATATACAACAACATATAGTAACAGAAAATGATATATACAGCAATATACAGTAACATACAGTAACAGACAATTACATATATAGCAATATACAGTAATGTACAGCAATATACAATAATGTGCAGAAATAGACAGTGACTTATATATTAATGTGCAGTTTACTGTAATATACAAAAATATCTAGCAAACTGCAAAAATGTGCAGTAACAGGTAATATGTATAGTAACATACAATAACACCCGGCAATGTATAGTAATGTATAGTAATATACAATAAAATACAGTAACAGACCATGTCCAGCAATATATAATGTACAGCAATATAAAATAATGTATCGCCATGTGCAGTGATATAGCAATAGTATACAGCATTGCAGTAATATGGTAGTATCTATTGGAATATACAGTTGCACACAGGACTGCACATTGTATTACAATACTGCAGTAATGTCCAGAGTTAACAGTAATGAAACCCCATGCATATAAGCAATGTAAAAGTGCAGTATATGTAATATACATAAAAATACAGTTAACAGACCACATTGTCCAGCAATATATAAAGTAAAGTACATTAATATAAATAATGATAATCACCATGGCAATATAAAATTTAAAAATATCAGTAAATAGTAATTAGAATATATAATGTACAGCAATATCCAGCAATATATAATGTACAGCAATATACAGTAATGTACCGCCATGTGCAGTGATATAGCAATAGTATACAGCATTGCAGTAATATGCTAATATCTATAGGAATATACAGTTGCATACAGGACTGCACATTGTATACAGCAAGCTGCAGTGAGGGATATACAGTAATGGACAGTAACTCGCAGTCATACACTCATAGCAGTTGTGTTAGGTTTGCTCTAATATTTGCAGTTCTAAACTTTCGGGGCCAATGAGGTCAAGAGGATCCGAGAAGAGCCGAGCAGCCAGATCCAATTAGAGCGCGTCGGCGTGCCTGGCTCCAGTGCGGAGGGGCTTATGCCGGGTATAAATAGAGCCGCCCCCCCACTGAACACTTTCCGACAACATGAAGTGAAGCCTTCGCTTTGAGTCGCAGCTTTAGGTCGCTCCAGGAGAGATCGGAGTTACTCTGAAATGCAAATCTAACCTTAAGACAATTCCCAGCTTTGAATTCGGCGCGGCTGCCTGGTCGTCCATAAAGAGCTCGGCGGGGGCTCATGTTTCATTATTACTCCATGGATTCTCGCCTTCATCATGTGCTGTTATTCAATTATCTAGGTGGACATTGGTGGCCATGGGAGGCCATTATATCCAAAGAGATAAATCCCATCCTGTATTATATATACACGCCGCACTGTTGTGGGGCTGAATCACTCAGCGTCGCTGCAAAAAGATGAAAGGAGGAAATTACTTCGGGAAGAACTCTGCTACTTTGTCTCATTTAATGGAAAAAAACAAAAAAAAATGACTTGAACATAAAGTTTATAGAGCGGGTCTGATTTATGTCTTACTGGTTCAGTTAATGGGGTGGCCAGTTTTTATATCTTCTGTTTCTTTCAGGTCCCCCCTCCCCCTCGTTCCCCCAGGACATGGCCGTCTTTTTTTGGATCCCCGGGCATAGCAATGCAATGGGCCCTGCCCAAATACATGATACCAGACCATACCTCTAACCAGACGATACATGACACCACATAAGCCAGCCTGCAGCCTATACAACTAATCAGCAGGGCAGGGAGCCAATGGCTCCCCGCTTCACCATGGTGTTTAACATCCTAAGAACACACAGTTCAGTAAGCAGGACCAACCCAGGGATCTAGGGCATCTATCTTGAATTCCCATCACATGCATTCACTTCCTGGGACCCCTATGCTTGTGGGGCTCCTGGTCAATTGGCTATTGAGCCCAGTGTTGGACTGGGGTGCTTACGGCCCAAAGGGGAAGTTGCTTCTATGGGCCCACCAGTTGAGTTGTTTCTGGGCCCATTGGTAGAGTATATTTTAGGGGCCCACCCTATGGCTACTGTAAATGACGGTACATGCCTCTTATACTCTGCCTCTTGATTATCTTTTTCTGTCGATAAGTTTTGAACCACAAGAAATATTGCAAATCTGATTGTGACAATCGTTGTCTCAGACAATTCTGGTCCTCTTTAGTAGCTACGTTTTTCCCATTGGAAAAACTTGCTCTTGATCCAATATGGCGGCTTTCAATATGGCGGCTCTGTTCTGAATATAGCCAAAAAGAAAGGCCCCTTCACCCATTACTCGCTGGGGTATTCAGATACCTCATTTTCCTTTTTGTGTCTAAAGTATCAGGAGGTACAGCAGCGGCATGGCTTGGACGTTTTATCCGCTGCATATGCCGCTGGTGCCCTGAACCTGCTGCAGTCCAGGGCACTGCTACCTGCTCATTAGTAAAAAAAAATACTGTTGCGCCGTGCAATAGTAAACTGGACAGCGGCATGACGACGTGACTTCATCGTGTCACTGCCTCTCCTAGGCCTGGAGCGTCCCGGTGCTGGTGGTGTGGCAGAAGTGCAAGCCACTCAGCAGGGGAAAGAGATAGGTGAGTATTATTGTTATTTTTTTTTTTTTATTGCCAATTTATATACACCTGCCTAACTATGATCAGACCTCTGAGGGGCCCTATATACCTGCTTAACTATGGGGGGACCTATGAGGGGAACCTACATACCTGCCTATCTATAGAGCGGACTTCTATACCTAACTAGGAGGTGACCCATATACCAGCTTAACTATGAGGGGACCTATGTACCTGCCTAACTATGTAGGGACATATACCTGCCTATCTATAGAGGGGACTTCTATACCTAACTATGAGGTGACCCATATACCTGCCTAACTATGAGGGGACCTATATACACCTGCCTAACTATGAGGTGACCTATGATAACCTAAACTATTATGAGCCACATACCTCCTAACTATGAGGTGACCCTATGCAGGGAACCTATTCCCTGCCTAACTATGAAGGAAAAACCCTATTATAGAACCTATACCTAATTATGAGGTGACCCATATACCTGCCTAACTATGAGGGGACCTATATATCTGCCTATCTATAGAAGGGATTTATACACCTAACTATGAAGTGACCCACATACCTGCCTAACAATGACAGGACCCTATGAGGGAAACCTATATACCTGCCCTACTATGAGGAGACCTATATACACTTAACTATGAGGGTGACCCATATTACTGTCTAACTATGAGGGACATATACCTCCCTATCTATAGAGGGACTTATATACCTAACTATGAAGTGACCCACATACCTGCCTAACTAACAAGGGACCTATGTAACCTGCCTAACTAGAAGGTGACCCATATACCTGCTATCTATAAGGGGCCCTTGAAAATACCTAACTATGGGGGGACCTACATACACTGCTAACTATGAAGGGCCCCATATACCTGCAAAATCTATGAGGGGACTTATATACCAAATCTATGAGGGGCCCTTATACTCCTAACTATGAGGGGACCTATTACACCTGCCTAACTATGAGGTGACCCATATACCTGCCTAACTATGAGGGGACCTATATACCTGCCTAACTATAGAAGGGATTTATACACCTAACTATGAAGTGACCCACATACCTGCCTAACTATGACGGGACCTATGAGGGAACCTATATACCTGCCTAACTATGAGGAGACCTATATACACCTGCCTAACTATGAGGTGACCCATATACCTGCCTAACTATGAGGGGACCTATATATCTGCCTATCTATAGAGGGGACTTATATACCTAACTATGAAGTGACCCACATACCTGCCTAACTAACAAGGGACCTATGTACCTGCCTAACTATGAAGGGACCTATATACCTGTCTATCTATAGAGGGGACTTATATACCTAACTATGAGGGGACCTATGTAGCTGTCTAACTATGAGGGGGCCTGTGTACCTGCCTAACAATGAGGGGACTTATATATAGTTCTAACTATAAGGGGACATCTATACCTGTCTAACTATAAGAGGAGCTATACACCTGCCTAAATATATACCTACCTAACTAAGGAGGACCCTTATTTACCTGTCTAACTATGGAGGAGGCCCATATACCAGCCTAACTATGGAGAAGACTTATATACTTGCCTAACTATGGAGGGCCACTTGTATTCTTACCCAATGGAGGGGACCTATATACCTATTTAACTATGGATGGGACTTATATAACTATTTAACTAAGGAGGGGCCTATTTACCTGGATACCTACCTTCTGAGGGGGCCTATATACCTGTTTAATATAAACACTTCAAAAATGATGACAGCCATAAACTCTATTTCCTGCCCCCCCTAAAGGTCAAGGCTGTGGCTGATCTTCTCAGGGTGCAGGGGGCGGAATTCAGGCCGCACAATATGATCCTGCAGGTACGGGCCAAAGCCCCAGCACAACCTCCAGGGAGTTGGTCCTCGCCCTCTCCCTCCTCCACCCCCCCAGGACATTTTGCCTGTTAGCTGTGGCTCATACCCCCCACCTATCATCTCTTGAGGAGTTTGAACAGAAATAGGAGTAAAGGGTAAGGAGCTGCTGGAAAAGTGAGGATTGTAAGATGTGTGTGTGGTAAATTCTGCAGAGACGAGCCATGGGCGGGAGAAGTCATCATGGCGGTCTGGGACGAAAGGAACAAAACAAGGAGAAGACTACCTCTCCGATCAGAGAAGATGTCACCTGTGAGTCACCGGCTGTAACTACACAGTTATCACTTATATGTCTGCAGAGCCTGTGTACACCTGGTGGTCACTATGTGGTGCTTGCATGTGCTCATGGTCTGGCAGTATTAATTAGGCTTAGGTAGTGGCAGAATTGGTATTAATGGTCTTGGTATTGAGGGATTTTTTAGTAACGGTATGACGGTAATACATGTGGTGTATCTGCTCCATGTGCCTCATTAGTGGCTTTGAAATGGCAATTTTCTCAGCGCTGATTTTCATTGTACTCTGAGTGCTGAGGGGATCGACGGGATCTGTGTGGAATAGGTGTAAAATTAGTGACTGGAACATAAGTTTTTTTCGCCATAAAAAGACAAGCTGCAGTTCACAATGTGCCATGAAAAATGCTGTGTGAACGCAGCCCTACTGAACAAAACCTAACACAGAGGGCCCAGACCCCAAATATTTTAGGATCCTAGCAATGCCCCAGAGGTATGGAATTGGCTGCATTTTGCATTATGGGGTGCCATGTGCCTTATTTGCCTAGGGCACCAGAGTACCTTGTCCCAGTCCTGTCTGCATGGGCCCCTTAGCCTCTAGACCCCTTAGCAAGATGAGATGAGCCCCCAACACCTAATGACAGGAACCTTTAAGGTGTCGTCTCACTACAGGGATCGCTGGTTTTTATGTTAAAGATCTTACAAAAACACGTCACTTTGCAATATGTGTCCATTATCAGTGTCCTACCTATTCCTAGATATCCCCTCTTGTATGGGCTGCATCAGCTCCTCAGATCGCTATAGCTACAGACCTGTTTGATCTCTCCTGATAGGCTGTCAGCACTGGTTGTTATAGCTATAGACCTGTTCGAACTCTCATGATAGGCTGTCAGCACTGGTTGCTATAGCTACAGACCTGTTCAATCTCTCCTGATAGGCTGCCAGCACTGGTTGCTATAGCTGCAGACCTGTTTGATCTCTCCTGATAGGCTGCCAGCACTGGTTGCTATAGCTAACAGTGACCTGTTTTGATCTCTCCTTTTGATAGGCTGTCAGCACTGGTTGCTATAGCTACAGACCTGTTTGATCTCTCCTGATAGGCTGCCAGCACTGGTTGCTATAGCTACAGACCTGTTCACTCTCTCCTGATAGGCTGCCAGCACTGGTTGCTATAGCTAAAGACCTAGCTTCTACTGCAGCCTAGTAAACACGACCCTGAATTCAAAATGAATCCAAGAAAACAGGACTGAGGTGAGATGAATCTATGTAGTGAGACAAGCCCTTTAAACCAGAGCATAAGTACCAATAACGAAAGGAATAAATAATACTGCCATATAGTAGAAAACTCACATAGCAGTGCTAAGTAGCAAAAAGACACTGATTCTTTATGCCTTGCACAAAGATACCATGTTCTTGCACCTGCATGGACCCCCTTAGCCTCTGGGCCCCGTAGCAGCTGCTATGGCTACTACGACTACAGTGACGCACATGATGTATATGTATCCGGGGTGACGATGGTGATGGATGCCGCCGTATTACAACCAGAGGAATTGAAATCCTAGAAGGTCGCCACCTTGTCTCCTCCAGCCTTTCTGTCCATGAACCAGGAGGCTCAGGATGAGCATTGCCATAAAAAATGAAGAGGAGATCGGAGAGTATAGTATTGACATAGATTTGTAACAGGATATGTAGAAGGCCGATCATTTACCCTCGGTCTGGTCTCCTTCGATGGTTCCTATGATAAGTGGCTCAGCAGTTTCCCGCTAGTTGCTCGGCTGATGCTTTAGTGGACACGCTGGAAGGATTCCCCTGCCTGTGACTTTGTAGAGATATTGCAGAACAGCAAACTGCTGCCTAATTTACCTTGGAAAATTGTATAACCGGGATGGAGATATGAAGCTCAGCAAAGAGGTGACCCAGAGGATGCGCTTGTGGATGGAGATCCGGCGGCTGCACCAGGCGCAGTCACATTGTAAACTCCCAGGGTCACTCGTTCTATCATAAGAAGGTAATAGCCTGGGGACAACTGACTACAATCCAGCAGACACCTCTGTACGGGGCAGCTTAGGTGCAAGACACATTCAGACACTGAAACCAGGTTTTCGCTGAAAAAACAATGTAGGGGGGCGCTGTGCACCTTAGAGACTTGTGTGCAAGTAAGACTAGAATCTCATCACGTTTCTGGTTTCCCGTTAACGTATACGTCAAGCCGTATATATTAACCCCTTTGCAACACATGACATACATCTACCTCCTGGTGCCGTTAAGTTTCTATGTAGCGGGATTACTCAGTAAATTGCAGTTTTTTGGTCATTTCCCCTAAAAATAGAATAAAGGCAGCCTAAAGCCTTCGCCTAGTTGTACTCAAGATGTAAAAATGCAAGTGTATCTGCCATTATCCCACTTCCTACCATATCACACTCACATGGTCCAGGAAGCTGAGATATGGAGAGCCATTTGCTGAAATCCTAACACTGTGATGCTGCTTGTGACAGGGAAAGGATCGCTGTGATCAGGGGCGTAACTAGAGAAGCCAGGGCCCCAAAGCAAACTTTTGGATGGGCTCCCCCCCTCCTCCCTGACCACGGCCATGTACCAGGACATGCTGTTAGATAATGTAGATAATACAAGGAGTGAACACCTTACCCTACATCTCACCATCATACTGCTACCAATCAAATCCCACTATACCAAAACCAATATTACCAATAACCCTACTACATATGGACTTGAATAATACCCCTACACTATTACTGATCAGTACACAAAGACCAATAGTACCTCCATATAGTGACCATATAGTGGTATATACTAGTGTACACAGGCTCTGCAGACTGTATATTACCACCATACAGTGACCAAAATAGTGGTAGATATCAGTGTACACAGGCTCTGCAGACTGTATATTACCTCCATACAGTGACCATATAGTGGTAGGTAACAGTGTACACAGGCTCTGCAGACTGTATATTACCTCCATACAGTGACCATATAGTGGTAGGTACCAGTGTACACAGGCTCTGCAGACTGTATATTACCACCATACAGTGACCAGATAGTGGTAGATAACAGTGTACACAGGCTCTGCAGACTGTATATAACCACCATACAGTGACCATATAGTGGTAGACACCAGTGTACACAGGCTCTGCAGACTGTATAATACCTCCATACAGTGACCATATAGTGTACCAGTGTACACAGGCTCTGCAGACTGTATATAACCACCATACAGTGACCAGATAGTGGTAGACACCAGTGTACACAGTCTCTGCAGACTGTATATAACCCCCAAATACATGACCATAATAGTGGTAGATAACAGTGTACACAGGCTCTGCAGACATATAAGTGATTACAGTGCAGTTACATCTTGTGACTCACAGGGGACGGCTCTCTGACGAGTCGGTGACTTTCCCATTTCTACTGCATCAGGTCCAGCCCGCCAGTCTGACTTCTCCCGACCAATGGTCCCTGCAGAGTTAGACACAAATATCCCCCCCTGGCTATATGGGGTCCATTTAGGCAGGCAGGGTTTAGATAGGACATATGGGGCCCCAAATAGGCAAGGTTTTAGGTAGCCAATAAGTGCCCCTATGGGCAGGCAGGGTTTAGGTAGCTATAGGGAGCCATACAGGTAGACGGGGGTTTAGTGGGCTATGGGGGCCCCATATAGGTAGGGTTTAGGCAGCTAAAGGGGCCCCATAAAAAGTAGACGGGCCCAGGCTTCGGGGCTATATAGGTAGGCAAGCTTTAGGGGCTATAGGGGCTATATAGGCAGTCAGGCTTCACGGTAGCTATAGCAAATTCAGGCAGGCAGACTTAGAGCTATATAGGCAGCCCTTTAGGGGGCTATCTGGGCAGGCTGGGGGGGTATAAAGGCAGGCTGGGGGGTATGCGGGCAGGTTTGGGGGTATAAAAGGCAGGCTGGGGGCTATCGGGCAGGCTGGGGGTATATAGGCAGGCTGGAGGTATCTAGGCAGGCTGGGGGGGCTATCTAGGCAGACTGGGGAGCTATCTAGGCAGGCTGGGGGTATAAAGGCAGGCTAGGGGGGTATATAGGCAGGCTAGGGGGATATAAAGGCAGGCTGGGGGGCATAAAGGCAAGCTGAGGGGTATATAGGCAGGCTTTGGCGTATATAGGCAGGCTTAGGGGGTATATAGGCAGGCTTTGGGGGTATATAGGCAGGCTCAGGGGGTATATAGGCAGGCTTAGGGGTATACAGGCAGGCTTAGGGGTATATAGGCAGGATTAGGGTGTATACAGGCAGGCTTAGGGGTATACAGGCAGGCTTAGGGTGTATACAGGCAGGCTTAGGGGTATATAGGCAGGCTTAGGGTGTATACAGGCAGGATTAGGGTGTATAGAGGCAGGCTTAGGATGTATACAGGCAGGCTTAGGGTTAAAACAGGCGGCATAGGGGTATACAGGCAGGCTTAAGGATATACAGGCAGGCTCAGGGGGATAAAAAGGCAGGCTTAGGGTGTATACAGGCAGGCTTAGGATGTATACAGGCAGGCTTAGGGGTATACAGGCAGGCGTGGGATGTATACAGGCAGGCTTATGGGTATATAGGCAGGCTTAGGGGTATACAGGCAGGCTTAGGGTATATACAGGGAGGCTTAGGGGTATTTAGGCAGGCTTAGGGGTATACAGGCAGGCTTAAGGATATACAGGCAGGCTTAAGGGTATACATGCAGGCTTAGAGTGTATACAGACAGGCTTAGGGGTATATAGGCAGGCTTAGGGGTATACAGGCAGGTTTAGGGGTATATAGGCAGACTTAGGGGGCATACAGGCAGGCTTAGGGTTATACAGGCAGGCTTAGGGGTATATAGGCAGGATTAGGGGGTGTATAGGCAGGCAAGGGGTATATAGGCAGGCTTGGGGGTAAATAGCAGACTTAGGGGGTATATAGGCAGACTTAGGGTATACAGGCGGGCTTAGGGGTATACAGGCAGGCTTAGGGGTAGGTAAAATAAGAAATAGTTTACTTACCTCGGTCCACGCGCCCCCGATGCGCCGCCGCTCTGCTACTTCCCGTGCAGCCTCTGTGCTCAGCGCGGGCGCGCGCGGTGATGTGACGTCACCGCACGCGCCCACATGATCACAGAGAGCCGGCAGGGGAAGTAGCAGAGCGGAGCGACGATCCGCTCTGCTATCTCCGGGCAGCGCTGCCTCTGAACGGCTATTAAGTTCATGTTAAGTTCATTGCCGGCGGGCCCAGAAGCGGCATTACCGGGGTAGCGGACGCAGTAGCAGGTGCCCCGGGGCGCGGGCCCCCCTAAGCGCACAGGCCCCGGGGCAACTGCTATGTCTGCTACCCCGGTAGTTACCCCCCTGACTGTGATCACTGGTGGCCAAACTTACCCTGAATAAGGCTTTTGGAAATTCCCTGGCAGAAATCCTGAGCTGAAACCTGGATTTGTGACACAGACAAGGCAAGTGGATCCATGTGCATACTCGCCCTATGCAGAATTAAAGGGATTTTCTCAGAACATTGATTGGCTTTTAACATCTAGCAAAAGGTAAATGAAGACTCTTACTAGATACATTGCAGTTCTAATTTGGCTTTGTTCAGGAAATGAAGATTTTATCTACTGCTGGTGTACCCAAGTTTCTCTTGGATATCAACCACTTCTCCTTGCTCTTACGTTTATATGATTTCTCCAAGCTGCTTCTGACCATGATAAGTCGCTCCCTGCTGAGTCTTGCCTCCAGCAAAGGAGCTTCTTTACCTAAGTTAATGACAATTTTAAACTCTTAGAACTTTATCGCAAAAAATATTTTAAACCTCTTGCACTCACTCTTGCATGTCATTGTAACAGGATTAGCTAGGAACAGAAGATCTGATATGCCAATCACTGTTATAGAACCACCCACAGCCTGACCAGGAAGTGTATGAAGCTGTAAAACCGCCTACAGCCTGAACAGGAAGTGGGAGCCTGAAGCTGTAGAATCGTCCACAGCCTGTACAGAAACTGTAAATCTGAAGCAGTAGAACAACCCACAGCCTGAACAGAAGGGGAAAGCCTAAAACTGTAGAACCACCCACATACTGAAGAGAAAGGGGATGCTGGAAGCTGTAGAACCACCCAAGGCCTCAACAGAAGGGGCGAGACTGAAGTTATAGAACTGTCCAGAGCCTGAACAGGAAGTGGGAGCTTGAAGCTAAAGAACCACACTCAGCATTTAGCAGGAAGTGTGCATAACTACCCACAGCCTAAACAAGATTTGAGAGTCTGAAGCTGTAGAACCACTCACAGACTTATCAGGGAGTATGTCCCTGAAGCTGTAGAAGCACCAACAGCCTAAATAAGAATTGGGAGTCTGAAGCTGTACAACCACCCACAGCATGAACAGGAAATTTGTGTCTGAAGTTGTAGAACCAGCCTCAGCCTGAACAGGAAGTGAGAGCCTGAAGCTGTAGAACCACCCACATCCTGAACAGGAAGTATGATTCTCAAGCTGGCTGTAGCTCTGTGAAACAGCATGCTGAGAACAACCCTTTAATCTAAAATGTAGGAATAAGACCCAATTCTATAGTTGCTCTCAAGGGTCATGATCAGTGTTCAATGTGATTTGCAATGCTATATTACAGTATGAACTATACACATATGGCAGATATCCACATTTCTTCAAGAACACACGGCTATTTTAGTGGCTAGTTTAGTGATGGGGTTGAAAATGGTTAAATCTGATGCAAAGGAGATTTTGTAGAGTTATAATATGTGTAAACAAGAACTAACATTCCTCCCAGTACATGACAAACAGGGAATAGGGAATGGGAGAGCAAGAAGGGTGGAAGCGGGAGAAAGTCATGATGACCAGGAACTTTGATACATGAAACAGTCTGGAAAAGCAATGTTAACTCCTAAAAAAAAGAAGTCAGCTACATTTTCAATTTTTTTTTGTAATTTTACAACTTTTATGAAGAATGCAATAAATCCCCATTTTTTAGATGAAATTATCGTGAGTTCTCCTGTTATAGCCTGAGAAAGAAACCTAGATCTTTAAAGTTTCATCTTAAAGGGGTTGTATCATTTCAGAATAAGGGGACAGTGAATACAAGCAACTTTGCAATTGGATGTCATTAGCAAAGCTGTCTTGTTATCACAGTTTTCCTTATCTTCTGTTTCAGTATACACTGACCTCCAGTCCTGGTCCGATCCCTCCTCCTTGCATTTCACTAGCTGAGAGCTCATTTACATTCTGTTCACCCCCGATCGGCTGTATTCATGGAGCTTGCATTCCTGCCTCTCACTCAAAGTAAGGGACCGGCACATTTTCACTCTGCACAACCAGAAGAAACAGAATAACACTGCAGGGCTTCTACAATCAGGAAACAGCACAATTGTGCGACTGTGCCTAAACATAGAAGGATCATTAGAGGCCGAGAGCATTTCACTCTGCACAGCTCTGGAGGAATTTATACAAGACTGGATTCAATTGTAACATGAATGCAAGCCTGTAGTATGTAAACAGCTCTTACATACTCTGCATAGGGAGAGACACAGTGACATGTGGAGGAGGGGGGGGGACACACACGGAGCCAGCATGAACAGTGAAGGGGGGATGAGGTCATCCCTTCGGTTAAGAAACACCCAGCTGGGAGGGGAAGAAACGCCCCTGAATTTCTGTAACTGAGAGGCTGTTAGAGCACTGAAACAGGCTAACTGATGAAGCGATACATCCCCTTTAAAGTGTCACAGAGTGGAGCCGGGGTGTTATACTGTTATTACGATTTGATGATCGAGGATATATTTTTACAGGTTTTGCTGGCCTATGGGAACCTGGAGTAAATCAAGGCTTGTATTATATTGTTGGTTGCTGCTTGTTTTCTATCCAGAGTATAATAGTCGGATGTTTCCTACAGACAGGAGACCTTGCACCTGTCCGTGATGGATGTCACCCAGTCCAGTCTACACCCAAAATCTTGCTCTGCTAATTACAGTATCTGCTGCTTTTCCCGACGCTTTGAGGAACATGACCTTCAGGATGGAGCTTTGAAGACACGAGAGGATCTGTTCTGGAGTGAACGGCGTGATTCATCCATAAGTGCTGTTTTCAGAACAGTCTGTCTCAGCCATTGTGTTTGCAGATAGGAAAAAGTCTGTAATGTGGCTAATGCTGATACTACTCAAGTATCCGGCGAGATCTTCACATTGCAGCAGAGACGTGGCCTCATCAACATAACAATGTACTAATTATGAACAGTGCACTGACTTTCTGCAAGTGGACTACTGGGATGCATTGAAAAATGAAATGGACGCTCATTGGTTTCAGTGGTTGCAGGGATTTGTTGCCCCTGCATCAGCGATATAGAGAACTCGCGTATTGGGAATAAGGTTATTGGTGGGATCAGCAAGAAAGCAACACTATAAGCCATAGACACCCGAGTCCTGATGTTCTATAGCTCAGCTGTAGCCTTCGCTGCAAAGTAACCAGGCTCCAATAGGCCAACAAGGGAGCGGGAGAAAACTCTGTTGGGACCCAGGGTAATGGCAGGCCTGGGGCTGCTTTTCAGGAAGATAAGAAGAGAAAGAGGCAGAAAGCAAGAGGTATGTGCAGTCATGTGTAGTAGGTGTAGGGTGGAGCACAAGAATGAACTGCACTGATGGACCTCAAGAGTCAACTGCGTTGGTGGGACCCAAGAAGCTACTCCACTGGTGACCCCCAAAGAATCAAATCCAGTGGGGGGCCCCATGAATTGATTCCACTAGTGAGCCTCAAGAATCAACTCCACTGCTGGGCCTAAAGAATCAACTCCACTGATAGGTCTAAGGAATCATACCCACTGGTGGGCCCTAGGAATAAGCTCCACTGGTGGGCCCCAAGAATCGACTCCTCTGGTGGTCTCAAAAGTCAACTTTTCTGGTGGCTTAAAGAATCAACTCCACTGGTGGCCCCAAGAATCAGCTCCACTGGTGGGCCCCAAGAATCACTTCCACTGGTGGGCCCAGGAATCAGCTCCACTGCTGGGCCCCAAGTATCAACTCCACTGGTGTCCCCAAGAATCAACTTCACTGGTGGGCAACAAGGATCAACTCTACTGGTGGACCCCATATATCATCTCCACTGGTGGCCCAATCAACTCCACTGGTGGCCTCAAGAATCAACTCCACTGGTGGCCCCAAGAATCAACTCCACTGGTGGGCCCAAGAATCATCTCTACTGGTGGCTCCAAGAATCTACTTCACTGGTGGACCCAAGAATCAGCTCCACTGGTGGACCCCAAGAATCAAGTCCACTTGTGGCTCCAAGAATCAGCTCCACTGGTGGCCCCAAGAATCATCTAAACTGGTGGCCCCAAGAATCAACTCCACTGGTGGCCCCAAGAATCACCTCCACTGGTGAACCCCAAGAATCATCTCCACTGGTGGCCCCAAGAATCTACTTCACTGGTGGCCCCAAGAATCATCTCCACTGGTGGCCCACGGATCAACTCCACTGGTGACCCCAAGAATCCTCTCCACTGGTGGACCACAAGAATATTCTCCGCTGGTGGACCACAAGAATATTCTCCACTGGTGGGCCCCAAGAATCATCTCCACTAGTGGCTCCAAGAATCTACTTCACTGGTGGACCCAAGAATCAGCTCCACTGGTGGACCCCAAGAATCAAGTCCACTTGTGGCTCCAAGAATCATCTCCACTGGTGGCTCCAAGAATCTACTTCACTGGTGGCCCCAAGAATCATCTCCACTGGTGGCTCCAAGAATCTACTTCACTGGAGGACCCAAGAATCAGCTCCACTGGTGGCCCCAAGAATCAGCTCCACTGGTGGCCCCAAGAATCATCTCCACTGGTGGCTCCAAGAATCTACTTCACTGGAGGACCCAAGAATCAGCACCACTGGTGGGCCCCAAGAATCAAGTCCACTTGTGGCTCCAAGAATCATCTCCACTGGTGGCTCCAAGAATCTACTTCACTGGTGTACCCAAGAATCATCTCCACTGGTGGCACCAAGAATCTACTTCACTGGTGGCCCCAAGAATCAGCTCCACTGGTGGCCCCAAGAATCATCTCCACTGGTGGCCCCAAGAATCATCTCCACTGGTGGCCCCAAGAATCAGCTCCACTGGTGGGCCCCAAGAATCAACTCCACTTGTGGCTCCAAGAATCAACTCCACTGGTGGCCCCACAAATTATTTCTACTGGTGTGAGTGGGGTAAAGATATCCCACAATTTGATGGACATGTTGGTACATGCAGTGAATTATGTATATAGGTGTCTGTATTCTGACACGGCAGTTGCTCATGAATACCAGGGGGGGGGGAGGGAGCATTCTGGACTTTGCTATGGGACCCTTTAAATTCTAATTCAATACAAATCTTGCTGCACATAAGACTCTTATCACTGAGAGCAGAGGTGACCCCGGGTGTACGCAGCGCAGACCCCGGCGCCCTCCTACAACGTCTCTGTCACCGCCTGACACCGGTGGAGGAGCCTTCAGACTGATCTGGAGGCAGCAATGTTTTATACATGACCTCTATGATACAAATGGTGCAGTCAGACAGAGGACAGGGGCTCTCTTATCATCCGTCCCGCTCGCTCAGCGCTCAGGACGTGCGGCTCTGTCCTACCTGATCCATCCTGCCATTTACCATCCGCCCTGACTCCTGCTTAACATTCTGCTCAGCTCCGCGCCCCTCGCGCCTCGAAACTCCGCACCAGAAATGGATAAATATTGTTTTGAGGAAAAAGGAAGTTTTTTCTCTTTTGTTGGTTTCATCTTTTAAAAGGCTTTGATAAAGCTCCTCTTCCAGTGACTGCTCCCATTTCATGGCGCGCTCATCTCCACGCGGCTCTCGTTTCAGCTGCCACTTTTCTCCCTCTTGGATATTTTACATTTGATTCTGTCTTCAGTTTTACAAAACATTTTCCCTGCAAAGTAAGACGAGCAAGAAGAGAAAGTGTGGCCTCCGTGTCACCGGCTGCTGTACACGACCAGCAAACTTAAAGGGGAACTCCAGAGGGGAAAAATCCAAAGGTGATCCCACCGCCGTCATGCACTGTGAGAACCCTCACACCTGTGTCCTTTATTCCAGGTATTTTCCCTTCCGGACACGTCTGTGCTAGAAAATCTTTTTGGAACATCTTTTCTTGTACTGTTCCTCTGTTGTTCATCCTGGAAATGTATAAGTTACCAACTGGGTTCCTCTCTGCGCTGGTGCGTGTCCAGTTCACAGACTGACATTGTCCAACCAACAGGATGATGTCATACAATGTACAAATCATTCCCTGACAAGGGGACAGGGAACACAAGCTGTTAGATGAAGCATGCATGTGCAGGAAGAACAACAGAGGAATGGCACAATGCAGGGATTTCAGGACAGAGGCTCCAGAATTGTTATTTCATGGAGAATACAGGTATTTACTATCACAGACAAGTCAGGAGAAGCGACAGATCCTCTTTACATTTCACTTCTTATGGATTTATCATGTGTTGACGATGGAGCCTCAGCCTTTGGGCACAGTCGTTTATTTATTTCCTTTATTCATGGATATAGCTCCGTTATATACTGCAGCGCTGTACAGAGAAGGTCATCAGTCACATTGGTTCTTGCCTTGTGGGTTTCAGGGCATTCACCAGTGGGGAGGCTGGGCTTAAAATCCTTGTCCCTCTCCCTTCACTCACCCTTGGTTGAACTTGATGGACACGTGTCTGTTTTCAACTGTACTAACTATGTAAATACATTGCTTCCTGTCCCCATTGGGGCTCACGGTCTAAATACATGATTAACCTATCGGGAAGCTTTTTTGAGTGTGGGGGGAAACCGGAGGAAATACACACAAATACGAGGAAAACATACAAACTCCTTGCAGATTTAGTTCTTGGGGGGATTCGAGCTGAAGACCCCAGCGCTGCAAGATAACTGTGATAATCACTGAGCCACTGTGCTGCACAATGCTAACCAGTGAGCTACCGTGCTGCACTGTGCTAACCAATAAGCCACAGTGCTGCACTTTGCTAACCACTGAGCCACTGTGCTGCACCATAATAACCACTGAGCCACTGCACCATGCTAACCCCTGAGTCATCGTGCTGCACTTTGCTAACCACTGAGCCACTGTGCTGTGCCATATTAACCATTGAGCCACCATGCTAATCACTGAACCACCATACTGCACTATGCTAACAACTAGGCCACCAGACTGCTCAGACTAACCACTGAGCCACTGTGCTACACCATGCTAAAAACTGCACCAATATGCGATACCATGTTAATCACTGAGCCACCATGCTAACAACTGAGCTACCATGCTGCACTGTGCTAACTAATGAGCCACTGTTCTGCACTGTGCTAACCACTGTGCCACCGTGCTGCACTGTGGTACCCACTGTGCTTCACTGTGCTAAACACTGCGCCACTCTGCTGCACTGTGCTAACCACTGAACCACCATACTATACCATGCTAACCACTGAGCCACTGTGCTACACTGTGCTAATCACTGAGCCACTGTGCTGCACTGTTCTTACCACTGAGCCACTGTGCTTCACAATCCTATCCACTGAGCCACCGTGCTGCACTGTGCTAACTACTGAGCCACCATGCTGCATTGTGCTAACCACTGTGCTGCTGTGCTGCATTGTACTCATCAATTCTCCACTCTGCTATACTCTGATAACCACTGAGCCACCATGCTAACAACTTACTTGTTTTGCTTCACTGTGCTAACTACTGAGCCACTGTGCTGCACTGTGATTACCACTGAGTCACTGTGCTGCACCATGCTTACCACTGAGCCACTGTGCTGCACTGTACTCACCAATGACCCACCATGATGCACTGTGCTAACCACTGAGCCACTGTGTTGCATTGTAATCACCAATGAGCCACCATGCTGCACTGTGCTAACCACTGAGCCACTGTGCTGCATTGTGCTCACCAACGAGCCACCATGCTGCACTGTGCTAACCAATGAGCCACCATGCTGCCCTCATGTGGGGAGGTGGTGCTGCATAATTTAGTTTTAAATGCTGCAATTTTCCCTCATTGACTTAAACATTTGATCCTATCATTGTTGTTCTGCAGAGCAGCTGAATGACAGCAGCAGATAACACACGATGTAAGAGCTCAGGTTTTTATGTCCCCATTCAGAAGCGCAACACCATGAACAGTGCAAAGGGGAACGGCCTAACTTTAGGGGCTCCCCATTACAATGAGGTTCCATTCTGAGCTTCTGTCTCAGATCTGACACCAACAGACCTCACCCACTACATTCCTCCTTTTATCGGTCATTGTAACAGAAAAAAAGCGCTGCGCATTGAAGTATTTTTTCGGTAATTTTCGACAGAATCTATGATACAGATGTGAACCAGACCTGAAAGTAACCATAAGAAAACCCGCCCGGGGCAAAGGGGAAAAATTTTATAGGGGAGCACAATTCTTTAGGGCACAAAACTTGGCTGCAAAAATCCCTCAACTGGGACCAAAAGGGGAACACCCAAAGATTCCAACCTTTTTTTCCTCTTTGGTTCTACAGGAGCCAAGATGCCAAATATAAAGAGTTCACCAAAAAGAAAAAAGGGGGCCCCCCCGCTTTTTTCCCCGGGGCCCCAGGGGTATAGCGACGTTGCCCCAGCTTTTATTGCAACCCAAAACATAAAAAGACAAATCAATAATTGGGCAAACCCGCGCTAGGATAGACAGAAATTAATTTAAACCCCATATTTAGCCGAAAATATCACAGAGCTTAGCAGATTCCCGCACTAAAAAAACATCAAATAGGATTTTGGTTTTCCCCTTTTTGGGATTCAAAAAGTAAAGGCAAAGAAGGGGCACAAAAAAAGTAATCAATTCCACTTCTGGGCCCCAAGAATGAACAACAACTGGGGGCCCCCCAAAAAAAAAACTCCTTTTGAACCCCCAAAAATCACTCCACTGGGTGGGGCCCCCAAAAATCAACCCCCCCCTGTTGGCCCCCCCCATTTTAGAATCCGAAATTCCCCCAAATTTTTTCCCCCCAAAAAACAAACCCCTACGGGGGGCCCCCAAAAACAATCCCCGTTCGACCCCAAAATCAAATCCACTGGGGGCCCCCCAAAAAAACAAACCCCCACTGGAAACCACAAAATCATCTCCAATGGTGGCCCCAAAATTTAAACCCGCACTGGTGGGGGCCCCCCAAGGGGTCAACTCCACGGTGGGGCCCCAAAAATCAAACCCCCTGGGGGGCCACCCAAAAACTACTCCATTGGTGGACCCCAAGAATTAGCTCCACTGGTGACCCCAAGAATCAACTCCACTGGTGGGCAGCAAGAATCATCTGCACTGATGAGCCCCAAGGATCAACTCCACTGGTGGGCAGCAAGAATCATCTGCACTGGTGAGCCCCAAGGATCAACTCCACTGGTGGCCCCAAGAATGAACTCCACTGGTGGATCCCAAGAATCATCTCCACTGGTGGGCCCCAAGAATCATCTCCACTGGTGGGCCCCAAGAATCAACTCTACTGGTGGCCCCAAGAATCATCTCCACTGGTGGCCCCAAGAATCATCTCCACTGGTGGGCCCAAGAATCAACTCCACTGGTGGCCTCAAGAATCATCTCCACTGGTGGGGTCCAAGAATCTTCTCCACTGGTGAGCCCCAAGAATCAGCTCCACTGGTGACCCCAGGCATCATTCCCACTGGTGGGCCCCAAGAATCAACTCCACTGGTGGGCCCCAAGAATCTACTCCATTGGTGGACCCCAAGAATAAGCTCCACTGGTGACCCCAAGAATCAACTCCACTGGTGGGCAGCAAGAATCATCTGCACTGGTGAGCCCCAAGGATCAACTCCACTGGTGGCCCCAAGAATCAACTCCACTGGTGGGCTCCAAGAATCAATCCACTGGTGGGCCCCAAGAATCAACTCCACTGGTAGCCCCAAGAATCAACTCCACTGGTGGGCCCCAAGAATTATCTCCACTGGTGAGCCCCAAGAATCAACTCTACTGGTGGCCCCAAGAATCATCTCGACTGTTGACCCCAAGAATCATCTCCACGGGTGGGCCCCAAGAATCAACTCTACTGGTGGCCCCAAGAATCATCTCCACGGGTGGGGCCCAAGAATCATCTCCACTGGTGGCCCCAAGAATCAACTCCACTGGTGGGGCCTAAGAATCTTCTCCACTGGTGGCCCCAAGACTCAACTCCACTGGTGGTTCCCAAGAATCACCTCCACGGGTGGGCTCCAAGTATCAACTCCTCTGGTGGGCCCCAAGAATCAACTCCACTGGTGGGCCCCAAGAATTATCTCCACTGGTGGGCCCCAATAATAAACTCTACTGTTGGCCCCAAGAATCATCTCCACTGTTGAACCCAAGAATCATCTCCACTGGTGGGCCCCAAGAATCAACTCTACTGGTGGCCCCAAGAATCATCTCCACTGGTGGGGCCCAAGAATCATCTCCACTTGTGACCCCAAGAATCAACTCCACTGGTGGGGCCCAAGAAGCATCACCACTGGTGGGCTCCAAGAAACAACACCACTGGTTGGCTTCAAGAATCAACTCCACTGGTGGGCCCCAATAAACAACTCCACTGGTGGGCCCAAAGAATTATCTCCACTGTTGGGCCCTAAGAATCAACTCTACTGGTGGATCCCAAGAATCATCTCCACTGGTGGGCTCCAAGAATCAACTCCACTGGTGGGCCCCAAGAATCAACTCCACTGGTAGCCCCAAGAATCAACTCCACTGGTGGGCCCCAAGAATTATCTCCACTGGTGGGCCCCAAGAATCAACTCTACTGGTGGCCCCAAGAATCATCTCCACTGTTGACCCCAAGAATCATCTCCACTGGTGGGCCACAAGAATCAGCTCTACTGGTGGCCCCAGTAATCATCTCCACTGGTGGGGCCCAAGAATCATCTCCACTGGTGGCCCCAAGAATCAACTCCACTGGTGGCCCCAAGAATCATCTCCACTGGTGGCCCCAAGAATCAACTCCACTGGTGGATCCCAAGAATCATCTCCACTGGTGGGCTCCAAGAATCAACTCCACTGGTGGGCCCCAAGAATCAACTCCACTGGTAGCCCCAAGAATCAACTCCACTGGTGGGCCCCAAGAATTATCTCCACTGTTGACCCCAAGAATCTCTCACGGTGGGCCCCCAAGGATCAACTCTACTGGTGGGCCCCAAGAATCAACTCCACTGGTGGGCTCAAGAATCATCTCCACTGATAGACCCAAGAATCATCTCCACTGGTGGGTCCCAAGAATCAACTCTACTGGTGGCCCCAAGAATCATCTCCACTGTTGACCCCAAGAATCATCTCCACTGGTGGGCCCCAAGAATCAACTCTACTGGTGGGCCCCAAGAATCAACTCCACTGGTGGCACCAAGAATCAGCTCCACTGATAGACCCAAGAATCAACTCCACTGGTGGGCCCCAAGAATCACCTCCACTGTTGGGCCCAAGAATCATCTCCACTGGTGACCCCAAGAATCAAACTCCACTGGTGGGGCCCAAGAATCATCTCCACTGGTGGTCCCAAGAATCATCTCCACTGGTGGCCCCAAGAATCATCTCCACTGGTGAGCCCCAAGAATCATCTCCACTGGTGACCCCAAGAATCAACTCCACTGGTGGGGCCCAAGAATCAACTCCACTGGTGGACCCAAGAATCAACTCCACTGGTGCGCCCCAAGAATCATCTCCACTGGTGGGCCCCAAGAATCATCTCCACTGGTGACCCCAGGCATCATCCCCACTGGTGGGCTCCAAAGCTTTTGCAAGCTCTTCCCTAATAACAAAACTACAAGGATATGGCGTTTCACTATAGAATGGGATACATACGGAAGTGAGGACACCACAGCGGCTTTGTGATTAGCATAGTGTGGCATGGTGGCTCAGTGATTAGCATAGTGTGGCATGGTGGCTCAGTGATTAGCATAGTGTGGCATGGTGGCTCAGTGATTAGCATAGTGTGTCATGGTGGCTCAGTGATTAGCATAGTGTGGCATGGTGGCTCAGTGATTAGCATAGTGTGGCATGGTGGCTCAGTGATTAGCATAGTGTGTCATGGTGGCTCAGTGATTAGCATTGTCTGGCATGGTGGCTCAGTGATTAGCATTGTGTGGCATGGTGGCTCAGTGATTAGCATAGTGTGGCATGGTGGCTCAGTGATTGGCATAGTGTGGCATGGTGGCTCAGTGATTAGCATAGTGTGTCATGGTGGCACAGTGATTAGCATAGTGTGGCCTGGTGGCTCAGTGATTGGCATAGTGTGGCATGGTGGCTCAGTGATTTAGCATAGTGTGGCCATGGTGGCCTCAGTGATTAGCATTGATCTGGCATGGTGGCTCAGTGATTAGCATAGTGTGCATGGTGGGCTCAGTGATTAGCATAGTGTGGCATGGTGGCTCAGTGATTGGCATAGTGTGGCATGGTGGCTCAGTGATTAGCATAGTGTGGCATGGTGGCTCAGTGATTAGCATTGTGTGGCATGGTGGCTCAGTGATTAGCATAGTGTGGCATGGTGGCTCAGTGATTAGCATAGTGTGGCATGGTGGCTCAGTGATTAGCATAGTGTGGCATGGTGGCTCAGTGATTAGCATTGTGTGGCATGGTGGCTCAGTGATTTGCATAGTGTGGCATGGTGGCTCAGTGATTAGCATAGTGTGGCATGGTGGCTCAGTGATTAGCATTGTGTGGCATGGTGGCTCAGTGATTAGCATAGTGTGTCATGGTGGCTCAGTGAGTAGCATAGGTGGGGCATGGTGGCTCAGTGATTAGCATAGTGTGGCATGGTGGCTCAGTGATTAGCATAGTGTGGCATGGTGGCTCAGTGATTAGCATGGTATAGCACAGCATCTCAGAGTTTAGTACTGTTCCCCTGCAGTGCTGGGGTCCTGGGTTCGAATTCCACCGAGGACAATATATACAAGGAGTTCATATGTTTCCCCCTTGTATGCCTTGATTTTCTCCAGTTTACCCCACACTCCAATAACATCCTGATAGGTAAATCTGGAATTTAGACAGTGAGCGCCAATGAAGACAGATGTGACTGATGCCAATCTCTGTACAGCGCTGTGGTATACAACGGTGCTATATCCATGAATACAATAAATAGTGGCATTGGGCATCCACTGAATCCATTTAGACTGTTATGGAGAATCATTGTATCCACAGAGGTCAGACAGATACATAGGTTACTGAAGGCCATCACCAGAATACATTGACCTCGCAGACCTTTCAGTGTAGCTACAGGAGATCTTTGGGCAGGAGTCGGTAACTGGCGGCTGGGGTTGGGGGGGGGGGGCTTGTTTTTTCGGATTCTTGCAGTGACGTCGGCTCGGAGTAATCAGCCGGTCTTCTCTGCAGCGAACAGGTACGATGCCTTTGGCTGTTTCTTACTCTCTGGTAGGATTCCCACAGCTGACAAAGTAGAAATACAATAATGATAAGATGTGGAAGGTTCTTGTTCCTGGAGGGCAAACAACGCTCCTCTGTGCTCCCCTTCATCTGCTATCAGCATTTAGACTTCACAGAGGCTGGAGGGATCGGCAGGCGAAAAGGAGGATGATGGAAGCAGATCGCTCGGATTACTACTCCCAGCATCTCATCGCTGCCGAAGATGCTGAGTCCTGATCCGCAGGAGGCCCAGATCCTGTCCAAAACACAATCTGTAGGATTTCCACCCATGGCTGCTAAGCACCCGGTACACAGAGTACAAAGGCGCTCGGCCGAGGTCTCTGCAGCCGCAACAGATGTTACTGCTGGAGAAAGGGAGGTCCCAAAATCCCATTCACACCTTGCAGAGGAGAACCTCCCAGGTCCCGTCTGCATCAAACACTCAGCAACTTTACACAAACTTTGCTTTACTTTTCTTCTCCTCACATTGTCTCATTATGTCTATTCTCTCGTCACATCCAAGCACTAGAGCAATGCATTGTGGGAGCTTAAGATGAAGACAAGCAGTGAAAATTCAGCTGTAATAATGTAGTTCACTTCCTCCCAACCTATTCGCACTACAGATGTCTGAAGAAGTAAGTGAACCCTTTATGGCTGGATTTCTGCTTTACTTACTAGTATAATGTGGTCTGAATCAGGTTTGGGCTGCTCCCACAGGGGAACATGGGAAACCCTTAGTGGGCCCCTCACCATGGCAGAACTGGAGTTGCTTTCAAAATGCCAATATAATAGACAATAATAGGCATGTACAGTGGCTGGAGGTTGGGCCAGCAGAATTTATTTCACCAGTGGACCCCAAAATTCAACTCCATTGGTGGGCCCCAATAATATGCTCCACTAGTGGACCCCAAGAATTAGCTCCACTGGTGGCCCCCAAAATTCAACTCCACTGTTGGGCCTCAGGAATGATCTCCACTTGTTGGCCCCAAAAATCCCCTCCACTAGTGGGCCCTAAGAACCAACTCCACTGCAGAGCCCCAAGAATCAACTCCATTGTTGGGCCCCAAGAATCAACTTCTCTAGTGGCCCCAAGAATCAACTCCACTGGTGGGATCCAGGAATCACCGCCACTGGTGGCCCCAAGAATCAACTCCACTGGTGGCCCAATTAATCATCTCCACTGGTCTGCTCAAGAATCATCTAAACTGGTTTGATCCAGGAATCAACTCCACTGGTGGGATCCAGGAATCAACTCCACTGGTGGATCCCAAGAATCATCTCCACTTGTGGGTGCCAAGAATCAACTCCACTGGTGGGCCCAAGAATCAACTCCACTGGTAGCCCCAAGAATCAACTCCACTGGTGGACCCCAAGAATCAACTCCACTGGTGACCCCAAGAATAAACTCCACTTGTGGGCCCAAGAATCAACTCCACTGGTGGACCCAAGAATCAGCTCCACTGGTGACCCCAAGAATCAACTCCACTGGTGGTCCCAATAATCAACTTCACTGGTGGGCCCCAAGAATCAACTCCACTGGTAGACCCAAGAATCAACTCCACTGGTGGCCCAAAGAATCATCTCCACTGGGGGACCCAAGAATCAACTCCACTGGTGGCCCCCAAGAATCAACTCCACTGGTGGCCCCAAGAATCAACTCCACTGGTGGGCCCCAAGAACCAACTCCACTGGTGGGGCCCAAGAATCAACTCCACTGGTGGGCCCCAAGAATCATCTCCACTGGTGGGCCCCAAGAATCCTCTCCACTGGTGGGCCCCAAGAATCATCTCCACTGGTTGCCCCAAGAATCAACTCCACTGGTGGGCCCCAAGAATCAACTCCACTGGTGGCCCCAAGAATCAACTCCACTGGTGGGTCCCAAGAATCAACTCCACTGGTGGGCCCCAAGAATCAACTCCACTGGTGGCCCCAAGAATCAACTCCACTGGTGGGCCCCAAGAATCACCTCCACTGTTGGGCCCCAAGAATCAACTCCACTGGTGAGCCCTAGGCACTGCAGCCTGAATGTTATCAGTGAAAAGTAACAAAAAATACAATGTTACTTAAAACAAACAGACAGTTGCTGTTCATGTCTTTTACTGAGCACATTGAGTAAACATCCACAGTGCAGGGAGAGAAAGTAAGTCAATCTCAGTGTCTAAGAGTATAAATTGGCAAAAGGTCTAAATTACGGAGATGAGGTTGGCAGTCTGAGGGTCACAGGGGCTTTACCCACTAAATGAAGGCACACAGAGCCTGGTTACTGACAAATATGTTCTTCTCAAGATTAATCGCTTAGTGAGAGACATTGGTTGATGCAACAAGACAATAACCTGACGCACACAAGGAAATCAACTAAAGCATTTGGGGAATCTAAGCTTTGGGTTCAGGTCCTGATCCTTATCCCAGCAATAGTGACGAATTGAAACACGTTTGCATAAAGGAAACGTCCTAAAGTCCTCATCATTGTGAATATCTTACCTGCAGCAATAGGGAACATAATGTGGAGGAGATTCCAGCTAATTGGGGATCTATAGGTCATTAAATTCAAGAATTCACACACTTTTTCTCCGTGCCCCATAGATGTTTACTCAATGTGCTCA
The DNA here is from genome assembly GCA_025379985.1 of Phyllomedusa bahiana. Lineage (NCBI taxonomy): Eukaryota > Metazoa > Chordata > Amphibia > Anura > Hylidae > Phyllomedusa > Phyllomedusa bahiana. The sequence continues at coordinate 155,331 of JAODAL010003206.1, forward strand.
ATACAATAAGTGAACAGTACAATTGTTACATTATAAAAGTTACATTGTGTCTGTCTGTAATTGCGACTTTGATAACAAATACACCACATGTTATTATATCACAAGGCATTATGGGGAAGGAGCTGAGAAGCTCAAGTGCCCTCTGTTGGATGTAACAAATCCTCAATTTGCTTTTGGTCCACTGGGTCTTTGGAAAGCAAAAGGGATATTTAGCCAAGCCAGTATCACCCATCTGTAGACAGCCGTTTCGGGGTGTTTGCCCCTCATCAGTACAGAGCAGAGTGATGCTGGCTTGGGGGAGTGGGAGGCAATGAGTGGCTCAGAAAGGGAAGATCCAACAAAGGGCGCTTGAGCGTCTCAGCTCCTTTCCCATAATGCCTTGTGATATGCAGATACTTCGTGAAGTGCAAAAGGCAATTTCGAATCTCTGCACGACTATACGGCGCCCTACATGTTATTAGTAATCAATGCAGAAATCTAGGGAGTTCAAACGGGTTCACTTAATTATAATTGCAACTGTTTTTTTTGTTTTTTTTTGCTTGAAGAATTTTTCTAGTTTTAATAGTTTTACAGCAAGTAAAGCAGTGCATTATTGAGAACTGGATTCATCATACCCATAATGCACTTGTCAGACACCCCAGGCGGTGGGTATTCATCCAGAGCCCCCCAGTTACTACAGGGTCAGACATAGGAAACTTTCCATTTAAATGTGCTGCAAACCCAGCTCTGCAGCACAAACCAGGACTCACTTTTTATTGCTCCTTTTACACGGAGGCGCAGATGCTTGTTGCCCATAAAACAGACAAACAGTTTCTTCCACAGATTTTATATACAGAAGCTTTCCTTGCAGTTCTACTTTAACTTCAGGATCTGGCGATGGGGGATGGGCTCTGCCACAATGGTCCCCTGGGTGCTGCCTAAAAGATGGCCGACACAGGCAGTGCAGGCTCCTGATCCCTACGATATCCAACAGGTTACAGTTCACAGCTCTCAGGGGCCACAAATTGAGCAAGACTGCACCTCACAGCAACTGGCAGCAGTGTCTACGCTCCGATATTTCTCCAGGGAGGGGAATCCTCTCTCATTGGGCCACATGTATTAAACTGTTTAGGTCTAAAACTCACTCTTTTGCCCATAGTAACCTATGGGCAAAAAGTGAGTTTTAGACGTGAACAGGTTCATACATGTGGCCCATTGTGTCTTTCTTTTAGACCAGACCTGAGCAACTTGCCAGGATGTTGGGGCCGGGTCGCCCCCCATAACTGCTCCCTGACTGCCCAGAAATGCCCCGGGATTGCCAGAAAACGCCCCTGTACCACTCAGTGCCGCCCATTTTGAGGGTGGTGTTTATATAAGCCCTGCCCCATTGCGGGTTGCCAAAATCCTGTGACAACATGTTGTGCAGGCCTGTTTTGGGTCTAGGAGTCAGATCCCACAAAGGTTTTACCAAAGATCCAATTAGTATTTGGGCATCTACCAAAGTGGCACAGGGTTATATGGGGAAACTAACTAAATCAGGATCAATCATGCAGGGCACTCTGGTAAACTAACTGAACAATGTCAACAAAACATTACCAGAATGAGACAAGAAAAGCAACAGTGCCTCATGGGAAAAGTAAGACTGGTGCAGCTACTGATGGACAATAGCTCACACACCATGCGGTGGCAATGGCTTAGTACCTAACTGCATAAAGGATAAGAACCAGTTCACACCAGTATACAGAAAAGCCATAACTCCATACAATGCAGATGGCTCAAATGCAAAAAAACTAAAGAGCAACTACTCACACATCTACTTTCCCTGAGGGGGTGTTTGCTAGCATTAACTTCCTGCATAGATATGGCTTATTAAGGGCAAGGCATATTGTTATTTCCCCCTCCTTGCCCGGACTTACTGTCTGGCTCTCTTCCCTGGTGGCTGTCATTGCTCCGGCACTGCACGACAGGAAATGGTGTTGCTCTGCTTCTCCATCACTGCTATTCTACTGCTCATTCACAGGCTTTTAACGCCTCTCACCCATTTTGGCCATTGTGCAATGCTACCTGGGCAACCAGCTTTCACCAATTACAAACCAGAGGCCAGAAACACTGGCAAACCTAACACAGCCTGCAGGCTGCTTGTTGTCTGGTAACAAATCTCCACAGTTTTGCTGTCAGTCTGCTGGAGGAAACTGAACATAACTGGATTTGATTGAGAATGGTTAGAGGCATGCATGGGCGTAACTATAGCCATAGCAGCTGCCATGGGGCCAGAGGTTGAGGGGGCCCAGACTCAGGTTCAAGAACATTGCTCCTTTTTCTAGGGAACAGGTACTTGGTAGTTTTCTGCTATATAGCCCTACTCTGTGGCCTCCCTGATACATGGCGGCATTATTTATACCTTTAATTTTTGCTACCTATTAGTTAGCGGACTACAAGCAGCCTGCGGACCGTGTTCAGTTTGCCAATGTTTCTGGCCTCTGGTTTATAATTGGTGAAAGCTGGTTACCCATGTAGCAATGCAACATTGTAGGGCCACAACGGCTGCTATGGGGAGCGAGAGGCATTAAAGGAGTTTTGCCACGATGTAATGATGACGTGGGGTCCTCCAAAATGGGTATTTAATCACTTTTCTAAATATATGTCATCAAAAAAAGTGAAGCCTCTGAGATCTACAGCCTGACTAAGATGCCCTTGGTTTCCTGACAGTTTATATTAGCTACGACCAGGAGCTGACAAGAGCTGATGTGGCTGGGCTTGAGTTGTTTGCACTTCTTATCTGATGGCAGGGAACATGAATGAGCTTTGAAGGGACTGGGGAGAAAGATCTTTTATCTTTTGTATAGAGAATCCACTGATTGTAATGTAATTATCTGAGTAAACATGCAGACGCTCCCTGGCTCTCTGCTCAGCTCCCCTCCCTCCCCCCCCCCTTGCTAAAGGAATGAAAGAAGGCTGCCTGCTGAGCTTATCTTCTCTCCTGAGCAAATAAGAGGGAGAAATAAAACACCTATAGCTTGTGCACAATACAGTAGCAGTTATGGAGAAGCAGAGCAACACCATTTCCTGTCCTGCAGTGCCGGAGCAGTGACAGACACCAGGGAGGAGAGCCAGTCAGAAAGTCTGGGCAAGGAGGGAGAAATAACCATATTACCGGCCCCAATATAAGCCGATTGTAATACTAGCAATCACCCCCCTCATGGAGAGTTTATGTGTGAGTGCTTGTTCTTTAGTATTGTTGCATTTGAGCCATCTCCGTTGTATGGAGCTGTGGCTTTTCTGCATACTTGTGTGAACTGGTTCTTATCCTATGTGCAGTTAGGAACTAAGCCATTGCCCCTGCATGGTGTGTGAGCTATTGTCATTACGTGGTGGAGCCCCATCGCATTTTGCTATGGAGCCCTATGAATTCTAGTTATGCCCCTTGATGTATGGACTAATATGGTGTCATGTGCTTGGGTAGGACTGGGGGCCTATAATGCTATGAAGATGCCCTGCTAATTACCTTTACAAAGTAAACCTCGTATCTCTGTATAGTGGACACTCTTGTAACACTGTAACACATCTTGCAACATAAAAAAGTAAAAGTAACATTTTGCTCTTCCTGGCCAAATTCCATTTCACCCGAGGTGGGCACGTACTTTGCTTAGACTCCGGCCCTGGTTATGAAAGGGTGTAGAAAAACCACCGGCTGCAAAAATCTGAATTTAGTCTTTGCTTTGGATGTGACCGAAGAAGAAAATAATACAAACCAAGAAAACAGCAGAAGAAAAATGAAAGCAGAACGTCCACCTCCTCCTGAAAGGTTAATGTGAATGTAATAAATGACGGGGCAGAGTGAATGCTCCGTAATATGAAGCCCTGCGTGTGCAGGGCACGGTGACTGGTGGCAGATGTCCCTTTCTGAGTGCCACCTGCCTCGTAAGTGAGGGAGGCACGTGGCATCTCGTCCCTGAGCCTTTTGTACTTTCTGGATAATAAGAGGAGGGCACAGTGGCGGCACATTACAGTCCAGACATAAAACTGCACACAGCTGGCCCGGCCATCACCAGACGAGATTAAATGACTTCATTTATACCACGTTTGACTGTATTCTGCGCCGCGCCAGGTGTTCGCCATTATGATGGTTTATAAATATGACTGCCTTTGTTCTGCTGCAGGCTGCGGTATTGAAGGTGCACGCTGAAGGCGCGTTATATCAAGGGACAATGGTGAAAGTTACACACAAGGAGGGATGCAAAGGGAATATTGTGCATGTAGCTCCGGACTGGACTGAGAGTGTCCTGCACTGGTGACAACTGGACTGAGAACGCTGTGCACTGGTGACAGTTGGACTGAGAGCGTCCTGCACTGGTGACAGCTGGACTGAGAGCGTCCTGCACTGGTGACAGCTGGACTGAGAGCGTCCTGCACTGGTGACAACTGGACTGAGAGAGTCCTGCACTGGTGACAAGTGGACTGAGAGAGTCCTGCACTGGTGACAACTGGACTGAGAGAGTCCTGCACTGGTGACAACTGGACTGAGAACGCTGTGCACTGGTGACAGCTGGACTAAGAGTGTCCTGCACTGGTGACAACTGGACTGAGAGCGTCCTGCACTGGTGACAACTGGACTGAGAACGCTGTGCACTGGTGACAGCCTGACTGAGAGCGTCCTGCACTGGTGACAGCTGGACTGAGAGCGTCCTGCACTGGTGACAACTGGACTGAGAGAGTCCTGCACTGGTGACAACTGGACTGAGAGTGTCCTGCACTGGTGACAACTGGACTGAGAGAGTCCTGCACTGGTGACAGCTGGACTGAGAGTGTCCTGCACTGGTGACAAGTGGACTGAGAGTGTGCTGCATTGGTGACAACTGGACTGAGAGCGTCCTGCACTGGTGACAGCTGGACTAAGAGTGTCCTGCACTGGTGACAACTGGATTGAGAGTGCTGTGCACTGGTGAAATTGGACTGAAGGCATCCTGCACTGGTGACAACTGAATTGAGCACACCGCAAACTGGTGACCACTGAAGTGAGAACAGTGCAGCATGTTGACTTAATGGTTAGCTCAGTTCAGCATGTGGCTCAGTGGTTAGCACAGTGCAGGATGGTGGCTCAGTGATTAGCACAGTGCAGCATGGTGGCTCAGTGATTAGCACAGTTCAGCATAGTGGCTCAGTGATTAGTACAGTGCAGCATGGTGGCTCAGTGATTAACAGTGCAGCATGGTGGCTCAGTGATTAGCACAGTGCAGCATGGTGGCTCAGTGATTAGCACAGTGCAGGATGGTGGCTCAGTGATTAGCACAGTGCAGAACGTGGCTCAGTGGTTAGCAAAGTGCAGCATGGTGGCTCAGTGGTTAGCACAGTGCAGCACGGTGGCTCAGTGGTTAGCACAGTGCAGGATGGTGGCTCAGTGGTTAGCACAGTGCAGGATGGTGGCTCAGTGGATAGCACTGTTGCTTTGCAGCACTAGACTACTTGGGCTCAAATCCCACCAAGCACAATATATGCAAGGAGTTTACAAGTTCTCCCCATATTTGTGTGGGTCTCCTCCAGATTCAATGGCATCCCCCACACTCCAAAAACATCCGACCTATTAGGTTAATCTGGATATTAGACTGTGGGCCCCAATGGGGACAGGGAGCCATGTGACTGATGACAATCTCTGTACAGCGCTGCGGTATATAACAGCGCTATGGAAATGGATAAAATAAGCACGGAGGTTTTTAATCTGGTTGACATAGATACGTTCAGGCAGGGGCGTCGCTAGGCTGTTTTATTCGGGGCTCGGGCCCGAATAAAACACCCTGTGCCCCGAGTCTCCTGGACTCCAGGCCGCTGCCGTGGGCTTGGAGTACCGACTGGCCCTTCAGCTGCATGTGCGTCGCTGGACGCACACTCAGCTGAGGGCTTCTGCGGAGCAGAGAGCGAGCGCTCCTGCCCTGCAGACAGTGTCGGACCCACAGGTCCGACACAGCGGGGCCGCCGGGTCCTCACAGCGCTGAGGACCCGCCGCGGCCCCGTGCGCCTCAGCCGGCAGCGTCGCGATGATGTGATGTCATTGCGACGCTGCCTCTCCTCGGGCGCACAGCGCGTCATAGGCCGTGCGCCCGAGGAGCTGCCGGAGGAGCGCGGGCTGAAGAGGACAGAAGAGGAGCGCGCTCGCCGGGGGAGTTAAGGTGAGTATGAATGTTGTTATTTTTATAGCGTTTACCTGCCTCAGTGCCCCTATATACTGCCTGTGCCCCTATAATGCCTGCCTGTGGCCCCCATACGCCTGCCTGTGGCCCCCATATCCTGCCTGTGGCCCCCATATCCTGCCTGTGGCCCCCATATACTGCCTGTGCCCCTATATGGCTGCCTTTGGCCCCCATATCCCTGCCTGTGGCCCCATATACTGCCTCAGTGACCCCATATACTGCCTCAGTGACCCTCTATAGTGCCTCAGTGCCCTATATACCTTCTTGTGGCCCCTATATACTGCCTCAGTGCCCCCATATATACTGCCTGTGGCTCCATATACTGCCTCAGTGCCCCTATGTACCTGCCTGTGGCCCCCTATATACTGCCTGTGGCCCCATATACCTGCCTGTGGCCCCATATACTGCTTCAGTGCCCCTATATACCTAACTGAGGGGACTGCTATACCTATAATTAAGGTTGCTGGAAATTGAGGATTCTAAGATATTTGTGTCCAAATCCTCAGGGACGAGTCTTGGCCGGGAGCAATAAGCATGAAGGTGTGGAACCGGATGGAGAAGAGAAGGAAAGTGAACGACGCTGATCAGAAAAGACGTCTCCGGTGAGTCACTAAATGTAACTGCAGTGTAATCACATATATTTCTGCAGAGTCTACATACAACTAGTAACTACCACTATATGGTCACTATATGGCAGTGGTATATGTCTTCAGAGCCTGTGTACAGCTGGTAGTCACATGTGGGGGTCGCGTTTGGTCAGGGTCTGGCAGGATTATTTGAGCCTTAAGTAGTAATAGTTTGGGGTCTTGGTTTTGTAGGAGGGTTTTAGTAACAATCACTTGTCTGGTAGATTTGCTCCATGTATCGGTGTATGTTTTGGTGACTGTTTAGGGGTATTGTCATATGAAGGTGAGAAGTTCTGAAAAAGTAAATTTGTCATTGGTGATTTTTGTTTGTTACAGTGACTGCGAGGAGATGGACGGGATCTGTGTGGGATTGTGCAGAAAATTAGTGCCCAGGAACAGAAGGTTTTTCTCTGTAAAAAACATCCGCAGTCACAATGAGGCGCGAAAAAATGCCTTTGTGAACCCCGCCCTACCCAGAAAAACACAAAGGGCCCGAGCCCCGGATGTTTTAGGACCCTAGCAACGCCCCTGCGTCCAGGGACACATTTACCTGCATAGATGTATCTCTATTATAACTTTATTACTTTATCTTATACTTTCTATTCTGTACACTGCAAAATAGAAACAAGGTTCTTAACACAAAGAAACAGATTTAAAAACCAAGCATTACTGATGACTTCTTGTTTGTGTCTTTCTCTTTCGAGCAGTCGGACATTAATCCTAACAACATCGGGTTTTGGGTTTTGAGTTTGCAAATCTCATTGTTTGGGATTATAAACACAGAGATCTAGTAAAAATCTAATATAACTTCTATTAGGAATTTGCAGATTTCCACCACCTCTGTGCGCTCTGCTATGGAGGGATGAGGCATGGATAAGGCTTTCTATGAATATCTCATCTACCCCATCTAATCTGTCTATACGGAGTCAATGTAACCGGTCGTATTTTACAGCTTTCTGTAGTTGCCCTTTCCCTTTGATGCTGGATTCAATCTCTGGGGCAGAACTGTGGGGCAATATGTGCAGAAACAAACTAGTTTATATGCTGCATACCAATTATTATGTGTTTTGGACAATTCACATGATTTTCACCTCACACGACAAGGGGGTGTGGCTTCGTGACAAATGGGTGTGTCTTACTGGAGATGTAGAATGGCTGGTGGTGACTGCAGCAGTGACATTCCCTATCAAAAGTGACAAAATGAAAACAAATGACCGAAGGGACATGTCACTGGAACAAGAGGGCGTGGATTTGTGACAAATGGGCATGGCTTCCTGGAGATGGGAATGGCTTTTGGTGGCTGCAGCAGTGAATTCTCCTACCAGAAGTGACAAAATAACAACAGAAGATTGTCGTGTCCCTGAAACAAGAAGGTGTGTTTTTGTGTCTTGCTGGAGATGATAATGGCTTGTAGAGGCTGCTTTGTGACAAGTGGGTGTTTTTACTGTAGACCCGGATGGTTGTGGAGGTGATTTATACAAATGGTGGTCTTATGTAGATGGGAATGGCTTTTTAGGCTGCTTTGTGACAAGTGGGTGTGTCTCACTGTAGGACCAGAATGCTTTGGAGGTGATTATGACAATGGGTGTGTCTAATTGTAGACAGGAATGGCTTGTGGAGGCTGCTTTGTGACAAATGGGTGCGTCTTACAGTAGAGCGGATTGGCTTGTGGTGGCTGCTTTGTGACAAATGGATGTGTCTTACTGTAGACAGAAATGGCTTGTGGAGGCTGATTTATGACAAATGGGTGTGTCTAATTGTAAACAGGAATGGCTTGTAGAGGCTGCTTTGTGACAAGTGGGTGTGTCTTACTGTATACTGGAATGGCTTGTGGAGGCTGATTTATGACAAATGGGTGTGTCTCACTGTAGATGGGAATGGCTTGTAGAGGCTGTTTTGTGACAAGTGGGTGTGTCTTACTGTAGACAGGAATGGCTTGTGGAGGCTGCTTTGTGACAAATGGGTGTGTCTTACTGTAGACTGGAATGGCTTATGGAGGCTACTTTGTGACAAATGGGTGTGTCTAATTGTAGACAGGAATGGCTTGTGGAGGCTGCTTTGTGACAAATGGGTGTGTCTTACTGTAGACAGGAACTGCTTATGGAGGCTACTTTGTGACAAATGGGTGTGTCTTACTGTAGATGGGAATGGCTTGTGGTGGCTGCAGCAGTGACATCCCCTAACAGAACAGAAGGTCGAAGGGTCATCTTGCTGGAGGAAGATGAGTATAAGTTTTTTTTATTTTATTTTAATGTTACGAAGAGAACAAACCCTTTAAAGTCCAGGTCACAGCATCATTTTTATGCCATGTGTGAACCTACCCTAAATGAATAAACATCCCCAATAAACCAAAGAATCATTTACGCTCAATCACATTTCCACATAATAATAGGGATCAAACATGGACGCGTAATACGGATTCCTCCTCTTTTTTCCCATATTTGGTTATAAATCATCAGTTTTCATTCCTGATTGTTCATTTCTTTGTGAAAAGATGACCCGTGTTTTGCAGTCTTGGTGGCATTGCTGAAATATGGGTGTAAAAAGCAAGAACGGAAATGTGAACAAGACAGAAAAGGAATATGTCTTAAATTCATCCCTTTGACTTGTATGGGATAAACAGAGCTCAGATGTGTTGGAACATGTTGCTTGCAGAAACACCGTGCACATAAAAAGAAGCGACTAAAGAAAAGGAAAGGTGGATAAAACCATTGAAATGTATTATCCAAAAACAAACTAAAATACAAAAGTGGGAATGAGACCTAAAAGGGCTCGTTTTTAAAGGCACTTCAGTATTTGTTGCAGTTTTTGGAGCCAAAGCCCGGTGTGAATCCATCTGGAAAGTGAATATAACTCTTATTATTTTCTACACATTATTATATTTCTTTTATATTTCCTTTATGTTATCTATACTTTATATTCCCCATTCCAATTGAAGCCACTCCTGGCTTAGGTATCGTTCACACTGCATTCTACACCACATCTGCAGTATCCGTCGGGCTACTATGAAGAAAGGTCCCTCACGGATACTGCAATGTACAGTGAAGGAAATAATTATTTGACCCCTTGCTGATTGTGTAAGTTTCCCACTAACAAAGACATGAACAGTCTATAATTTTAAGGGTAGATTAATGTTAACATTGAAAGATAGAATATCCAAAATAAAACCCAGAAAATAACATTCTATAAATTATGTAAATGTATTTGCATTTTGCAGTGAGAAATAAGTATTTGATCCCTACCAACCATTAAGAGTTCTGGCTCCTACAGACCAGTTAGACTCCTAATCAACTCGTTACCTGCATTACAGACGCTGTCTTATATAGTCACCTTTATAAAAGACTCCTGTCCACAGACTCAGTCAGACTCTAACCTCTACAACATGGGCAAGACCAAAGAGCTTTCTAAGGATGTCAGGGACAAGATCATAGACCTGCACAAAGCTGGAATGGGCTACAAACCCATAAGTAAGACGCTGGGTGAGAAGGAGACGACTGTTGGTGCAATAGTAAGAAAATGGAGGAAATACAAAGTGACTGTCAATCAACGTCGATCTGGGGCACCCTGCAGAATCTCACCTCGTGGAGGATCCTTGAAAAAACCTATAGTGCTGGGAAATAGAGCAAACGTAGTCCACATTGTACTATATTTACTCTACTGTTCTCTTTGGGGTCGCAGCAGCAATGTCACAATATCCATCAGGCTACCTGTTTCATAATACGCTGATGCATACCATGAATGTGGTGTAAAACATAGTGTGAATAGCCCCCAAGACTGCATCAAGATCTGCCCGTCTTGGGCTGGGTTCACACCGCAGTATTTTGGTCATTATAACTTCTGAGCCAAAACTAGGAGTGGAACTTATGTAGGGTTAAGGTTTGATGGAAGGGTCTGCACCTCTTCCATGTATTGGATCCAATACTGGTTTTGTCTTACAAATAATGATGTACAATAATGACCAAAACGCTATCGTGGGAATCCAGCCTTGAAGTCAATAACATGCAGACAGGAGAGGAGGAGGGAGGTGCGGCTGCAGGTTCTTGCTCAGTATTTTCGTGCATGGAGAGGGCACATAGCAAAGCTCTTACATTACACCGGAAAGCTGTAGCCTCCTCAACAGGTAAGGGGGAAGGGAGGGGTGAATATGCATTAACAGACACCAGGGGAAAAAAAAGACACAGAATATGCAGGTTACTGTTACCAATGGCAGGAATCCTCCTGCTTACTAGATTAGATGAGGTTGTTGCTGTGCAACTGCCTCATACAACTTTCTGGACTATCAGCTGACCATGTGAGCTTGATTATTTGGGAATGGGTGATTGCTAGCCTTCTTTAAAGATGAGTTGCACTGGGCAGCTGGCAAAGAGTATACTGTTAGCTGAGAGCTCGTGTCTTGTGAGATTATTGCAATCTGTTTCTAGCATTCAGACCGGAGCCCTGTTTGTCTCTGTTGCTTATGTTCTGCCCCGGTCAGTTTTTCACTGTGACTATTCCCGAGTTCTCTTTGATGGTTTTGAGCCATTTTAGTTAGGGTCACCATAGAGAGGGACAGCGAGGCATAGAAATATTGTCAGGAGTAGAATAGGGCCAGAGGTATCAAGCGTTAGGGCCAGCACTAAGGACAGGTTAGGAACTGAGATAGGAAAAGCTAGTTGTTAGAATCAGCATAGACTTAGTGCATTGATTGGAACATCATCAGGGATAGAATAGGATCAACGGGGTCTGGTGTTAGGCCCAGGCCAGGTTATGAATAGAGCTAGAAGAAGCTAGCTGTTAGGGTCAGCATTGATTAGGGACATTAATAGGAATATCATCAGGGTAGAATAGGGCCAAAGGGTCTGTTGTTAGGGACAGCACTAGGGACAACATTAAGGACAGCTGGTTGCTAGGGTCAGCATAGATTAGGGACATTGAATGGAATATTGTTAGGGGTAGAATAGAGCTAGGAAAAGCTAGTTCTTTGGGTCAGCATTGATTAGGGCCATTAATAGGAATATCATCGGGGTATAATAGGGCCAAAGGGGTCTGTTGTTAGGGACAGCACTAGGGACAGAGATATGGACAGCTAGTTGCTAGGGTCAGCATAGACTAGGGACATTGATAGGAATATTGTTAGGGGTAGAATAGAGCTAGGAAAAGCTAGTTATTTGGGTCAGCATTGATTAGGGCCATTAATAGGAATATCATCGGGGTATAATAGGGCCAGAGGGGCCTGTTGTTAGGGACAGCACTAGGGACAGCATTAGGGACAGCTAGTTGCTAGAGTCACCATAGACTAGGGACATTGATAGGATTATTGCTAGGGTTAGAATAGAGCTAGGAAAAGCTAGTTGTTAGGGTCAGCATTGATTAGGGACATTAATAGGAATATTGTTAGGGGTAGAATATAGCTAGGAAAAGCTAGTTGTTAGGGACAGCACTAAGGACAGCGTTAGGGATAGCTAGTTGCTAGGGTCAGCATAGACTAGGGACACTGAATGGAATATTGTCAGGGGTAGAATAGAGCTAGGAAAAGATAGTTGTTAGGGACAGCTCTAGGGACAGCGTTAGGGATAGATAGTTGCTAGGGTCAGCATAGACTAGGGACATTGAATGGAATATTGTCAGGGGTAGAATAGAGCTAGGAAAAGCTAGTTGTTTTAGTCAGCATTGCTTAGGTACATTAATAGGAATATCATCGGGGTAGAATAGGGACAGAGGGGTCTGTTGTTAGAGACAGCACTAGGGACAGAGTTAGGGACAGCTAGTCGCTGGGGTCACCATAGACTAGCGACATTAATAGGAATATTGCCAGGAGTAGACTAGGGAAAAATGGGTCTGGTGTTAGGGCTAGAACAATGGACAGGTTAGGAACAAATTTCGGAAAAGCTATTTGTCGGGTTCTGGTATTTTTTGGAGTCTGCTCTTGTCATTGTCCGTCTTGCTGTCATTCCTTGGTAAGTCCCTACATTTATTTTTGATACACGCTTCATATTACTTCCATGCGACTGCTGTTTGGCGTGGTTACAGCTGCACACATCTTCCCCACATATCTACAGCTGCAGGAGGGCGGAGGGGGATTATTTTGTGCCGATCATTTGCCTTTTCCTGGGGGGACTGTGACAGATTCCTGCCGTTTGTGTCCCGATTCCCCCGGTTGCTGCTCGCCGACGTCGCGAACATTTTACGCCTTCCTAAAATAAAACCTTCTAAAGCTACAAATGAAAATATGAGCTTGGCCTTCATGAGAAAACTTACAGTAAAACTTTGACAAAAGCTTCAAGAACAAAAGAAGGGAATGAATGTTGCAGCGCCGGAGGCGAACTTCTATAAATAACGGCGCCGGCGGGGTGAGCATCACCTATGTTTAAATAGTGAAAGATATAAACAGTAAATCAGATGTGCTATTGGGGACGTTTGCTGCACAAGCACATTTCACCTGAAGGACAAGGATGGCGCCGGTGACCAGGACATGACGCGCAGCCTCTTCATAACATGACAGACATGACCCAGACTGCAAACCCTTACACAGGGACAAGTCCCAAAAACGTCACCAAAAAGGAACTGATGTTGCCACCGTGGCGGCCAGTCACTGCCAGCTGGTGATGGTTTGCCCGCAGTCACATGACCTGATGATGGAGGCAGGTGGCAGGGAATGAAGAGGAAGACTAAAGCTCCGAAAATTATAGACTTCACCGTGCTCCTGGTTACGGCGGCGTCACTTTTACAAATGAATACAGTTATTATATAGTTCTCCTTTATAGAGTAAACATATTCTACAGAAACTGCAATGACTCCCATCAGTCAACAACTTGCCTAATCTACACATATCACACGCAATGGAGCACCCCCATCATTTCCTGCCTCTGGGACTAGTAATCTAATCTCTCTGTTTTACACAAATCAACCCTGTTAAGGTTGCTAACAGGAGCTCACAATCTAATCCCCCTATGTCATATATATTGTATCACTCCCATCATCCCTGTCCACAGGAGCTTACAATTTAATCTCCCTATGTCACATGTAATGCATCACTCCCATCATCCCTGTCCACAGGAGCTCACAATCCAATCTCCTGATGTCACACACAATGTATCACTCCCACAGAAGATCACAATCTAATCTCCATATGTCATATATAATGCATCACTCCCATCATCATTGTGCATAGGAGCTCACAATCTAATATTTCAACTACACACAACGCATCACTCCCATCATCCCACAAAACTCACAAGATCATCTCCCTATGTCATACACAATATATCACTCCCATCATTGCTGTGTGCAGGAGCTTAAAATCTAATCTCCCTATGTCACACACAATATATCACTCCCATCATTGCTGTGCGCAGGAGCTTACAATCTAATCTCCCTATGTCACATGTAAAGCATCACTCCCATCATCCCTGTCCACAGGAGCTCACAATCTAATCTCCATATGTCATATATAATGCATCACTCCCATCATCCCTGTCCACAGTACCTCACAATCTAATCTCCCTATGTCACATGTAATGCATCACTCCCATCATCCCTGTCCAGAGGAGTTCACAATCTAATATATAATACATCAATCCCATCATCGTTGTACATAGGAGCTTGTAACCTAATATTTCAACTACACACATAACGAATCACTCCCATCATCCCACAAAACTCACAAGATCATCTCCCTATGTCACACACAATGTATCACTCCCATCATTGTTGTGCGCAGGAGTTTACAATCTAATCTCCCTATGTCACACACAATGTATCACTCCCATCATTGTTGTGTTCAGGAGCTTACAGTCTAATCTCCCTATGTCACACACAATGTATCACTCCCATCATTGTTGTGCCCAGGAGCTTACAGTCTAATCTCCTTATGTCACAAACAAAGTATCACCCCCATCCTTGCTGTGCCCAGAATCTTACAATCGAATCTCCCTAGGTCATTCACAATGCATTACTCCCATCATTGCTGTGCCAAGGAGTTTACAATCTAATCTCCCTATGTCACACACAACATATCACTCCCATCATTGCTGTGTCCAGGAGCTTACAATCTAATCTCTCTATATCACACACAAAATATGACTCCCAGCTGCTCACATACTGTTCTCTCTCACACAATGTGTAACTTCTATTGTCCTTGCCTTAGGAGCTCACAATCTACTATCCATAGCTCTGGGGCACCGGGTTAGTTTCACCTAGGGCCACTTACATGTAGTCTGTGTTTGGAGAGTGCAAACCCCCAGAACATGGGCAGATTGACTGTCCACAGGATGGACCCGGTGATGGGACAATGAGTCTCCGCTGCCCCCTATGTACAATCCTCTCTCTTTTACCCAACTCTGCAACAGAAAATGATGCAACCCCCGGTGGTGGCCGTTGATCCGGTCCCGGCTCCCCCTCCATGCACAATATTTCCTGCTCTTGGTGTCACCCAGTATTATTCTGCATAATCGTCTTCAGCAATTAACCCTCCATTACTATTAATAATTCTGGCATTTCTAAAAGTCACCCACAAAGCCTCGGCGGCGGATCCTGCACCGGGCGCCGCCACCTTACCCTTTACTGAAGTAATTCATCGCGACGAGATAATATTGCATTTCTCTTAATTACCCCTTAATTATCCTTCAGGATCCTATAATTAAAATTTCACTGTGGTGTCACCATGATCCATCAGCCGGACGAGCGCAGGTGAAGGGGAGAAAGGAGTCGCACTCAATGCATCCGATTATTGTGGGGACTTTTGTGCTCAGGTCTGGTTGCTATTTATGACCCAAAACTTCCTGCCCAACTTCACTCCTTAAAGGGGTACTCCAAAACACCCGGGAGGCAAGAGGGGGGAGGGCGGGATGATTAAAAATAGAAAAAAAAAACATTTACCTTGGAAATCCTCCTGTTCCCGTGCCACGGCCAGTCCCTGTGTTCCCAGCTGATGATGTCACTTTTGAGTCTTCAGGTGACTCTGCAGTTATCCAGAGACCACAGCAGACTCTTGCTGCTTCCACGGCACATCAGGCTTGGACTGGCCAACGGAGGAACAGGGAAAAATGCCTGTGGGCCCCTGGAATGGTGGGTTTCTGTGCATTGGAGGCCTGAGGCTTCATTTTAGGGAGTAGAGCAGAGAAAGAGAGGCAGAGTGCAAGAATTATGTAGTGTATCTGTAGTGTGGATCCCAAAAATCAACTCCACTGGTGGGATCCAAGAATAGTCTCCACTGCTAGCTCCCATAGAACAGAATGGAGAACACAGCACTCCCGTGTACTGGAAAATCCCATAGAGGAGAATGGAGAGAACACAGTGCTCCCCTGTACTGGGAACTCCCATAGAACAGAATGGAGAACACAGTGCTCCCCTGTACTGGGAACTCACATAGAGGAGAATGGAGAACACAGAGCTCTACTGTACTGGGAACTCCCATAGAACAGAATGAATAACACAGCGCTCCCCTGTACTGAGAACTCCCATAGAACAGAATGGAGAACACAGCGCTCCCCTGTACTGGGAACTCCCATAGAACAGAATGTATAACACAGCGCTCCCCTGTACCGAGAACTCCCATAGAGAATAATGGAGAAACACAGCGCTCCCCTGTACTGGGAACTCACACAATAGGAACAGAAAGTACGAGAACAACAGCAGTCCCGCCTGTACTCGGAACTAATTGCATCACCCAATTCATAGATGACAGAAACATGGAGCAAACACAGCGCTCCCCTGATGTTAACTGGAAAGAAATTTACCCAATAGAAAGAGAATTGTGACAATAGAAAAACTTCTCGGGCAAAACGATCATCATGCTAATCCCCTGTGATGGGCAAGAACTGCCAGATTAGAAAACTAGGAATGGAGAGAAACATAAATACAAAACTAATAAAAAAATAAACATATACTCTCGCGCTTAACTTAGCAGAATAAAAAAAAGCGAGAACAAGGCGACTACTCTCCCCTATAGCCAAGAACCCTAGCTTACGGGCATAATATATATAGATCCCCCCCCACCCTCAATCATTTATAAAACGGAATGCGAGACAACCTCATCAGTTCCCTGTACCTGGGAATCTCCCCATAGAGGAGAATGTAAGAACACGTAGCGCTCCCCATGTTACTGGCGTACTCCCATTAGAACCAGAATGAGCTGAACACTGCGATCACATGGTCTGGGAAATCCTGCCCCAAGTTAGAAAGCAATTGACGGAGACACAGCGCTCCCCTGTAAACCGGTTAACTCACCATACACTAGCAACAGACATGGTGTACCATAGGCCGAGCTCCTCTGTTCCCCAAAACGGGACTCAGTAATCACTAGAACAGATGACCGTCACGAAACCACCGGCACTCCCCTGTACTCGTGTCGAACTCCCATAGAACAGAATGGAGAAAACACAGCGCTCCCTCCTGTACTGAGAACTCCCCTTGGAACAGAATGGTGGAAACACAGCGCTCCCATTGTACTGGGAACCTCCCACTACGATACAGAATGGAGAAACACACAGCGCTCCCCTGTACTGGGAATCTCCCATAGAACAGGAATGAGAACATCAGTCCAGCCTTCTCCCGTACTGTACTTCTCCACCACCCCATCCTCTCCGCACTATCCCAGGGAACTCCCATAGAATACAGAATGGAGAACACAGCGCTTCCACTTGTACTGGGAAACTCCCAATAGAACAGAATGGAGAACACAGCGCTCCCCTGTTACTGGGAATCCCATAGAGACAGAAATAGACGAACACCAGCGCTGCTCCTCTGTACTGGGAAGACTCCCATTAGAACAGAACTCGGAGAAACCACTGCCGCTCCTCCCTGTACTGGAAACTCCAAAATTTAGAAGCAGAATGGAGACACCAGCGCTCATCCTGTACTCGGAACTCCCATTAGAACAGAACGGAGAACACAGCGCTCCCCTGTATGACTGGAAACTCCATAGAACAGAATGGACGGTGAGACACATTGCTCCCCTGTACTGGGAAAACTGCCATCGAGACAAAGAATGGAGAGAAGCACAGCGCTCCCCTGTGTACTGGGAACTACCATAGAACAGATATAGGAGATAACACAGCGCTCACCCTGTTCTGGAACTCCCATAGACACTAGAAATGGAGTACACAGCGCTACCCTGTACTGGGAACTGCCATTAGAACAGAAATGGAAAACACAGCGCTCCCCTGTATGGGAACTACCATAGATCAGATTGGAGAACACATCGCTGCCCCTGTTGTGGGAAGACTCCATAGACAGACATGGACGAACACAGCGCTGCCCCTGTACTGGGATACTTCCCATAGTAGAAAGTAATGGGAGGAGACACTAGCGCTCCCGCGTACTGGAACTCCCATAGATCAGAAGGAGAACACAGCGCCTTCCCCTGTAGTGGGAACTCATAGAAACAAGAAATGGAGAACACTAGCTGCTCCCCTGTACTGGAAACTCCCATATGAAAAGAATGTGAAGAAAACAGACGCTCCGCTTGATACTGGAACTGCCAATAAGGAAACAGAATTGGAGAACACAGCGCCTTCCTGCTGTACTGCGGCAGATAAACTCCATAGGAACAGAATGGAGAAGTAATCTACACAGCGCTACCCATGTTACTGGGAAACTGCCCATAGATAAGAATAGGAGGGAGAACACAACGTTCCCCTGTATCATGGGAACTCCCATAGAAAAGAATGGATGAGAATACACAGCGTTTCCCCTTCGTACTGGTGAACTCCCATAGTAGTGAACTAGAATGGAGAACCATCAGCGCTCCTCCTGTACTGGGAACCTCATAGAACAGAGGAGAGACATACCATGGCTTCCCTGTGTACTGGAGAATCCATAGAACAGGAATGAGACACAGCGCTTCCCTGTTACTGGGAACTTGTCCATAGAACAGAATGGAGAGAACACAGCGCTCCCCGAGTACTGGGAAACTACCATGAGCAACAGAATGGAGGAGGAGATAACACAGCGTTCCCTAGTACTGGGAATCCCATGAACAGAATGGAGGAGGAACACAGCGGCTCCCGTGACTGGAACATCCCATAGAACAGAATGGAGAGTCGTGCACAAGTCTGACCATCCCTCCATCCTGTACCGGGGTCCTTTCTTGAGGTGCAGGTCCCAGAGACCACATTTTGGGATATCCTATCAAGGTGCAAGATGGAAACAGACCTTTTAAGCTGTTAAAATAAGGACACTTGTTGGGGAAAATCTGAGACAGGAGGCCGATCACCTCAGACAGATGATGGATTAATTTGCCCCCTCTCCCCGACCACCTCCCCCCATATACATGCACAATCGGTGCTTCGGCCCTGAGAGCGTCCTATAGATTCTCAATGGGAGTCGGGTAGTAAACTGCTGCCAGACTCCTCTGCCAGGTTATCTTGCTTAAAGGGGTTGTGCCACCATAGCTCACTGATCACTCATGCAGGGGTGTACCGGGCATCAGCCTCATTCCCTGAGTGATGTGGGGCTTGGATCCCATTGATGCAATCAGGGAGGGAGCCCCAGTGATCTGATAGGCGATAGATATCAATATACATTTTGGGGATGTAAAATCCCATACATTGTGGCACAGTTCGATCACTCACCACCAGCAGGGGGCACCACCTGGTCCAGGAGTTTCATGCTGGTTCTTTTCCAGATCTTTTTAATGATAGCCCTGAGCTCTTCATTGGCTTGTTCTAGGTTACCTGCAGGAGGACAGAATCGTTAGCAGGAGACCCTGTAGGAGGGGCGCACAGTTCCCTTATATCAGAATAAACACAAGCTAGAACTTTGGGAAGAGGATTTTTATTTTCTAATATTTTTTGTAAGTTACTCTATGTCCATGACTCTTGCTGACTTCTCCTGTGTGAGCTCTGGTAGCGCAGCACGATAGAGGAGATATGCTTTTATGGTACCTCTTATTACTGATTCAGGCCCTGGTCTGAGAGGTGTAAGTTAACTATCGAGCAATAACCTGTAGTGAGCTCTGGGAAGCGCAGCACTTTAGAGGATTGCGCTTTATGGTCCTCTTCATTTACTGATCAGCCCCTGGCCTGAGTAGGTGAAAGTCTATCTCAGCCAATAAACTCGTGTGAGCTCTGGTAGTGCAGCACGTTGAGGGATGCGCTGTTATGGTCCTCTATGTTCTGATCAGCCTGGCCCTGAGAGGTGTAAGTAGCTATCAGACAATAACCTGTGGGAGTGCAGCTTGGTTTAGCAGCTAAAAGCACTTTAGAGGAATGCTTTATGGTCTTCTTTCTGATCAGCCCTGACCCCTGAGAGGTGGAAGTAGAATGAATCCAGCAAATAACATGTGTGAGCTCCTTCGGTTAGAGCATAGCACTAGAGGATTGCTTATAGGTCCTTCTCTGATTTACTTTGAATCAGCCATGCCCTGAGAGGATGTAAGTACTGAATCTAGCCAAAAACCTGATGTGAGCTCTGGTAGGCAGCATACTTAGACGGATTGCTTTATGGTCCTTCTTTCTGATCAGCCCTGCCTGAGAGGTTGTAACGCTCACTATCAGCAATCACCTGTGTGAGCCTCTGGAGGCGGCAGCACTTAGAGGAATGTTTATGGTCCTTCTTTCTTGATCAGCCGGGCCTGAGAGGTGATGATAGAAAGTACTATCAGCATAAACTGTGTGAGAGCATGGTAGTTGGGTTGTTGCAGCACTTTGAGGATTGCATGTATGGTGTCCTTTCTCTTCCTGATCCGCCCTGGCACTGAGAGGTGTAAAGTACCGAATCAGCTATAACCTGTGTGAGCTCTGGTAGCGCAGCACTTAGAGGACTGCTTTATGGTCCTTCTTTCTGATCAGCCCTGGCCTGAGAGGTGTAAGTACTATCAGCAATAACCTGTGTGAGCTCTGGTAGCGCAGCACTTAGAGGATTGCTTTATGGTCCCTCTTTCTGATCAGCCCTGCCCTGAGAGGTTGTTTAAGTTACTTATCGCAGTAACTGTGTGCAAGAATGTCATCATCTGCTCCAGTGCAGACACAAATTACTTCATTATCCTTTTATGTACATCCCTGTTGCCCAGTCTTATCTTATTGATCACTTTCCAGAGAAGAATAGCGTGATCGTTAGGTCATTACCTACTATTTGTAATGAGACTTTATAGAGATAATTAGCAGCTGAAGTAAAGTGAGAGTCATCTGTTTGGCCATTCAGGGGTTATATTGTTTATGTTGACAAGGAAATAAAAAAAAAAATAAAAAAAAATGTTACTGCCAAATATAAAAAAAAAAAAAAGTAAAGTTTTCCAGGAATATCCCCTCTGATGGAGGTGTCACTTTAAGGATTACGGGGAAAAGCAGTGGAACAGATCTCAACACCACACACCAGTACAGTACCTTCAGTTTTAATGCATAGTGAAGTCCGATACAGGCGAAGAGAGTGTGTGCAATTAAACATGAACCGTCCGTCGCTCGATTCAGAGGCATGTTCCATGGCTGGGAACTAACCGCTGCGGAGAGAACGGAGGAGATGCAGGTATAGTGAGGAGAGGCCGGAGCCAGCGCTCATCACCCAACAAACTGGGTTAGGCCCGGATCAGATCCGCTAAATGACACCAACGGCTCCCGACCAATTGGATCCCGTCATGGTGTCCGTCATTGTCATGGAAGGAATAAAGCTGCGTGCGCGATATTTTCACCGTTTTGTTTTCTTTGTTATTGACGAGGTCTGCACCTAACGTTCCGAATGGGACCCTCTGGACACGAGATGTGACCAGATCACTGTCAATGTTTGCAGTGCATTATATACATGTCGTGTATATGTAATATATTAATATTATATACTATTGTATATATATATATATCTATATCAATTCATTATACTATATTATATATATATGTATGTATATATATATGTATTTATTTATATAATATACACAGCTGAAAGCAGAAGTTTCCCTCCTCTCTATATAAAGCCCCATCTGCAGGTTTTTCTCTCTCTCTGACATTAAATCAGAATAAACCTTCCCCGTTTTAGGTGAATTAGGAACCAAAATTATATATCTTTGCCAAATGCCAGAATAAAGAGAGAAACACATACGGTATCTCATAAAAGTAAGTACATCCCTAACAGTTTTGTAAATATGATATTCCAACTTTTCCTGGGACAACGCTGGAGATCTGACACTGTGATACAATGTACAGTAGTCAGTGCTCGGCTTGTGTCACAGGGGAATGGGGTGTCCTCAAAATAACACAGACATCAATGTCTAACCGCTGGGGACAAAAGTGAGGACACCCCTAAGTGACAACAAAAGTGAGTGCACCCCTGAGGACACCCCTAAGGGACAACAAAAGTGAGGGCAACCCGACGTGAAAATGCACAAATTGTGCCCAATTTGCCATTTTCCCTACATGGTGTCATGTGACTCATCAGTGTTACAAGGTCTCAGTTGTGAATAAGGAGCAGGTGTATTATATTTCGTGTTATCACTATCACACTCTCTTATAATGTAAGTCCAAAATGTCTCCTCATGCAAAGAACTGTCTGAGGATCTGAAATAAAGAATTGTTGCTCTACATAAAAATGGCCGAAGCTATAAGAAGATGCCAACCCCCTGACACTGAGCTGCAGCCGGGGGCCAACACCCTGACACTGAGCTGCAGCCGGGGGCCAACACCCTGACACTGAGCTGCAGCGCGGGGGCCAACACCCTGACACTGAGCTGCAGCGCGGGGAGCAACACGATGACACTGAGCTGCAGCCGGGGGACCAACACCCTGACACTGAGCTGCAGCGCGGGGACCAACACCCTGACACTGAGCTGCAGCGCGGGGACCCACACCCTGACACTGATGCATGCAGCGCGGGCCAACACCCTGACACTGAGCTGCAGCGCGGGGACCACACCCTGACACTGAGCTGCAGTGCGGGGACCAACACCCTTGACACTGAGCTGCAGCGGGGGCAACAACACCTGACACTGAGCTGCAGCGCGGGGGCTGACCCCTTGACACTGAGCTGCAGCGCGGAAGCCGACCCCCTGACACTGAGCTGCAGCGCGGGGGCCGAGACCATACAGGGGTTTGACAAGACAGGATCCACTCAGAACAGGCCTCACCATGGTCGGCCAAAGAAGCTGAGGGCACGAGCTCAGCGTCATATCCAGAGATGAGAGCTGCCAGCATTGCTGCAGAGGTTACATGGTGGGGGTCAGCCTGTCAGTGCTCACACCATACGCCAAACTCTGCATCACATCGGTCTGCATGGCTGTCGTCCCAGAAGGAAGCCTCTTCTAAAGATGATGCACAAGAAAGTCTGCAAACCATTAGCTGAAGACAAGCAGATTAAGGACATGGATTACTGGAACCACGTCCTGTGTCTGATGAGACCAAGGAAAAAAATTTTTCGGGGTTTTTTCA